>JANIHY010000001.1:21257843-21269462 GCA_027479065.1 Erythroxylum brevipes
TCGATCTTCTCCTAAAAATTCCGAACTTCCCCTTTTTATACTTCTTATAGTCCTTATTCCCTAGATCACAACAACTCTAAAATCACCTCAATAGGGCATCCCTACCAAAAGATATGCCCAAAAGTATCAAAATCTCACTTTGTTGGAACAGGAGGCTTCGCTGCGACGAAGGCATGTTCGTCGCGACGAATGGGCCGCTCGTCGCGACGTGCTTTCACGCTTGTCGTGACAAAGGCCTAAGCGCTCGTCGCAACGAATAAATAATTTATACGTCGCGACGTCACTTCCCTTCATCGCACGTCGCGGCGTGTTCATACGCACGTCGCGACGTCTGGGTCGGGGAACCGACCCCAACTCCAGATTTCCTGCATAGTTCACTTCAATCCTTCCCCCAAACACAAATGCAACACATCTAAATTATAGATCAAGTTCTCTACTACATTTCTAGCCCATTCTAAGCTTCAAATCTATCACAAACACATCAACCCAAGAAATTTCTACATTTATGCCCTAAAACCCTAAAACCTTCGATTTTACTCAATCTAAGCTATCTTAAGGTTTAATCATACCGAAACCAAGTTAAACGAAGCATAACTTACCTGGGAAACGCTTCAAAACTGTCGGAAAACGCAAAGGTCGCAAATCTCCTCTTCTTCCTCTCTTCTCCTCCTCGACGACGACTTCCTCTTTTCCTCTTCTCCTTTCTTTCTTTTCCTTCTTTCTTCTTTCCTTTTTCTATTTTTTTAAACCTAAGGGGAACAAAGACTAAGTTACCCTCTTAGTTAAGCTCAAATCCATTCCAACTTAAGTAGACTTCCCAAAATGCCCTTACACAAATTAATCCCTTTAATTTCTCATTTAACCACAATTAAATCGTCATTATCCATAATTCTCTCAATTAAATCGAACTAAGGCAAAATTACCTACTTAACACAGTTCATGCTAATTAATATCATAAAAAAAATTCGGGGCCTAACAGCACTGGTAAAATAGTCTTCTTGGAATTTATAGATGATCTTTCTAGCTTTCCAACGATATGAAGTTTGTAAGTTTTGGATATCGTAGTGGGAAGTTATGATCTTTACAAGTAGTGATGTTGCATAGGATATGTGTATGTGACAGCTATGGAAATTCGTGTACTGAATTCAAGGATATTTCTAGGATTATGTGAGCTAATTTATGCAAAATAGCCTTCTTGAGAGTTGTAGATCTTTCTTTTAGCTTTCCAACGATATTAAGTATGTAAAATTTGGATATCGGAGTTGAGAGATATGAGCATTAAAAGTTGTTATATCACATCATCTTAGTTACTGTACAAAGTAAGATGAAGTTATTGTACAAAGTAAGACGAAGTTACTGTATAAAGTAAGACAAAATAAAGTAAGATGAAGTTATTGTACAAAGTAAGACGAAGTTACTGCACAAATTAAGACGAAGCAAAGTAAGACAAAGTTACTGTACAAAGTAAGACGAAACAAAATAAGATGAAGTGATTGTACAAAGTAAGACAAAGCAAGATAAGACGAAGTTACTGTACAAAGTAAGACGAAGTTACTATACAAAATAAGACGAATCAAAGTAAGATGAATTTACTGTACAAAGTAACATGTAGTTACTGTTCATGTAAGACGAAGCAAAGTAAAACGAAGCCAAGTAAGACGAAGTTACTGTACATTCTAAGACGAAGTTACTGTTCATCGTCTTAATTTGTATCATCATAGTCTGTCCTATTTTTGATCCTTTTAGAGGTTGATTTCTATTTTATGGTCTTCATGGAAGTTGTAGATCTAGAAGTTTTCTTTCAAATGGTCAAAGAACGAACTCAATACGACATCTATAGAAAATGTTATGCTAATTGCTCCAAGAGAGGTACAAATAGTTTTAGGACATAAACATGTTGGATTATTTTGGCCATAACTTCATCATCCGACACACAAAGTGCGTTTGTACATTTCTTAATCTTATTATATATAGATATTGCAAGTTGTTGAAGCAAGTTGGCACCGAGGGATCTGCTTCAGGATGAGTGGATGAGGGTGACGTATGGCCATCTTATTATAAAAATGGTGGATACCCCTAGTTTGTCGGCCTTTTGAGATTCTGAATGTTGGGCACTGCTTTCTCAAACACAACCCTTCAATGGGCATCTGCCAATTGTAAGCTTCGTTCATTCGAGGGTTATTTGTTCTTATCACCTGGAAGAGACGTCTGGCTCTTGGAAAAATTTTTAAGTCACGACTTAACGTACCATTGAAATCATGATGACTATGATCTTGTCCTTATCATGCAATACAAAAATAATGCACTGTTTGCTTTGGTAAGTTCAGTAATTAAAATTACGTGTTACCTATAAATCATTTCACTTAACGTGTCACTTCTTACATAGTGTTTTGTAACAATTTTTGTGTTTGCTTATGTAGATGCATTAAATTTATTTATTTAATTTAATTTATAAGAACTAATTAATTTATAAAATCTAGTAGATTAATTAACAATCGGATTGATTTTGAACAACAAAAATTATTAGACTAAATCAAATCAAAATTTAAAAATTGAACTAAAAAATTAATCACTTCAAAATTTTCACTGACTAAACGAATTCGCTTTTTAAACTACATATGCCAATCCTTGCTAGCCTTCAAGACTACATATTGATTTTTTTTAAAATATTTTCAGATGTGCTCAGTGCATATTATTCATATCGAAAGCTAAAACGTCATACCAAAAAGCGGGCGGGCATACCCCGCATTCAAAACCAGACATAGAATTGGCCGCTCGAGCTATCGTATGAGCTACCTAATACGCTGGTCGCTTGACAAAAGCAGTGGAAATAAACTGATGCTCATTAATAAGAGCTTTACAATCCTCAAGAATCATCAAAAAGTAAGAAGGAAAGTTTTGTGTGGATGTCAAGAAATGTGTAATTATTTGACAGTCCGTTTTCACACAAATGGGAGCAAAAGGGAGGTTCTTTATCCAGCTTAGTGCTTCATGAAAACATAGTGCTTCACCTATTTGAGGGTCCCTCCAGCTTGGTAAGATCAGTAACTGGCTCCACAATTAAGTCCCTTACAGTCCCGAATCACCATACCTAATCCATAAGAGCCAGAAGATAAAAGCGCCACATCAACATTGCACTTAAAATGATTCGGTGGTGGAGCCTCCCATCGAGATGGATGGTGTGGAATCTTTATGATTGTATTGTTTTTCCTCTTCTGAGCAGTAATCCATTCCAACAGTGTTGTGTTGGCTCTCCGAAGAACATAAGATGGTGCCTGCATTTTTTGGTTCCATATAACGTCATTGCGGTGAGTCCATATGCTCCATAAAATCATACAAACCTCCTCCTGGTGTGTCTTCGGGTAATCCGTCATAATCGAAGCCAGCCAAGGTTGAACCATGGCATCAGGAGCCAAATTCCACATCATAGAGTATAGACTCCAAATAGAAATAGCAAACTCACAATGCAGAAAAATATGGTGGTCACTCTTTGGGCCTCTATTGCATATAGGACAAATGTCAAGGATGTCCATGTGTTGTTGTTTTAAAGTGACTCGACAGGGAAGTGCCTTCCTTACCAGACGCCAGATAAAGAGTTTAATTTTACCTAGTATACGAAGCTGCCAAATCTTCTCCCATGGGAAACCTATTTCTCTGAACTCTAAATCAACGCCTTCCATCCCCAGCCGATAGCCTTCTTTAACTCTATACTCACCTTGATGGTTTAGAGTCCACATCCACTCATCCTTGCGCCTTGAAAAACTAAGTGGAATCTGTAAAATGAGCTCTGCGTCTCTGGGACTAAAAATTTGTCGAATTACGTCCTCCTTCCATCGATTGTCCCTAATCGGCTCAGCCACACATTCCACTTGCTCCTTATAATCTGATTGTACAAATGGATCCCCTCATCCATTAGCCATGGATCTCACCAAATGTGTAGATCTTGGCCATCCCCAACCCGTCTTCGACAGCCCCGAAGTAGGAGCGATTTACCCTCATGTATACTTCTCCACCAACTCTGCTGAAAAGAAATCCGTGTTAGGGAAATACCTCGCTTTGAGGATCTGTGCCATTAGCGAATCCGGGTGTTTGAGGATACGCCATCCTTGTTTTGCCAAAAGAGCAAGATTAAATTGCCTCAAATCCCTATATCCCAAGCCTCCATAAATTTTTGGTATGGCAATTTTCTTCCATTGTAACCAACGTAAGCCCTTGTTTTCTCTGCCACCATTCTGCCAGAAGAACCCATTCATCAAAGTCTCCAATTCTTTACATGTATCTAGTGGTAGAAGAAATAGTGACATAAGATAATTTGGCATAGCCTGTGCCACATTCCTCAGTAAGATATCCTTTCCCGCTTTGGATAACACCTTTGCTTTCCATACTTGTAATTGCTTAGTAAGCTTCTAGATCACATATTGAAAAACTTGACGCTTACCCCTTCCTACGACAGACAGCATTCCTAAATAATGAGTGTGTTCTGCAATCTCCTCCACCCCCAATGTTTGGCATATTGAAGTCTTCACTGTAGGTACAATATTAGGAGTAAAAGATATACCTGATTTGAGGAGATTAATTTGTTGGCCTGATGCAGTCTCATACTGTTGCAGGATAGTTTTTAGCTGTGTCGCCTCCTCCACAGTGGCTCGAGTAAAGAATATAGCATCATCTGCAAAAAACAAATGAGACACTAGTTGATCCCCTCTTGCTATTACCGGCCCATGAATGAGACCTTGAGCCTGTGATTTGTGTATACTCGTCGATAAACCTTATGCACACAAGATGAACAAATACGAAGACAATGGGTCTCCATGTCGCAAGCCACGATTAGGGATCAAGGGTCCGTACTCTTTGATACCCCTAACAAAATAGTAGGATACCGATGTAACTATTGTCATAATCTTTGAAACTCATACTGCATGAAACCCCAACTTCAACATAATCTGGCGCAAATACTCCCATTCAATACAATCATAGGCCTTACTCATGTCGGTTTTGAGCGCAATAAACCCCATCTTTCCTTAAGTTTTCCGCTTGATCCAATGAAAAAGCTCATATGCCACAATAACATTATTTGTAATGAATCGATGAGGCACAAACGCACTTTGTGTGTCTGAAATAATTTGAGGTAAGACCTGTTTTAAGCATTAGGCCTATACCTCGTCAATTGTTTTTACATACTCACACTAAGAAATATGACGGTTTGATATTCGTCAACAACTGATGTCAAGAACTAAATGTATGTAAAATTTATAGTTTAATATTCAATCTTAATAATTATCACTTAATAATTATAATATAAGCATTGCCTCCTAACAGGGCCAAATACAACAAACAATTGGGCAACAGTCGCAGGAAGAACAAGTTGTTGATGAGACCTAGGCATATTTTGATGCAGTGGGTGGTAAGGACAATCGTGGAAGGATCTTTAGCCTAGACTCATATGCCAACACATTTTATTCACAGTCCTCTATGTCCACTACATCAGAATCTAGTTCACAGCCGACAACACAACGTATCAATCAGCTTGAGACCACAGTTCAAATTTTGATGGACGTAATAAGTAAACTCCAAAATGACATGGAGCAAATGGGAGCGAGGGATAGAGACTCACATTACCCACGCTCACTAGGACAATAGGATTGTTATTATCATTAATTTGGTTTTACTTTACATACCATTTAATGTTTTAATTATTAGTTAAGAAATCTATTTTCCTTTATATGATCATGTAATTTTATATTTAAATAAATTCCATGGGTTAAAAACCCAAATTTTATGTAAGGATAATTTATAATTGTTGACATTGAAATCAAATTTCACGTCGAGATTTTCAGAACAATTGTCATTCAACAAGACATTTATAGAGACCTCAACGAACATACAGCTTCGACCCTTGAATTAAGCAATCAAGTTTACATTTGAAGAAGGAAAATAATTAGTGACAGAAAGGTGTCGTTGCTAATTTATATTACAATTACCGACGGTTTGTGGTTACCGTCGGCATTTGAGTTGTCTCAATTTACCGACAGATTATGGAAACCGTCAGTAAGGATCGACAAATATACCGACAGTTTCCATCGACATATTACTATCAACTATACTGATGGTTTTCGTAAACCATCTGTAAAATTTACCAACGGGGCTTCTCGTATCATCAGTAAAATATACCGATCGTGTTCGTGAAGACGAAAGTCTCCGTTGGTCTATTATGTCGGTAAATAACATTATCTACGGTAACTCTACAGTTTCTGTCGGTAATGCCCCATTTTCTTGTAGTGCATTCTCTATATCTCGTTCTCCTCTTCGTCTTCGGTGGTGTTTCTCCCCCTTTGGCGGCAAGACAACCATGAACCACTGCACCACACGACTGTCATCTTTCTCCACCATATGAACCCACCATCACATGAACCCACAACCACCAACTCCCCTTCATCAGGCCTTATCCCTCCTCTATAAGGACCACCATGCCACCATTGAACCTCTTCCATGTCACTACCACTGGCCACTCTCCTCTTGTCCTCCACACATCTGCAGCTACCAGATCTGGAATAATACCATATCTAAACCCAATCTGACCCAAAAACTGATTATAAATTTGTTTTTGTGTATTTTCACTTTTCAATTTTTTTTACTTAATTGCATTTGTGATTTTGAATGTGTTAGAAGTTGGAATGAAATTATTAATTGGATTTGTGATTTGCATTGGATGGATACTGGATTGGAGTTGAATAAAATGAGTTTAGTTCATTGGTTATGGTTTGGGTTATGTGAGATTTATCTTATTTTTTTTATCATTGAAATGTATGACATGCATGAATTAAAAGTTAGAAAGTTTGAACTTAAATTAAAACCTTAAAACCAAGAATGTAAAAACTTTATAGTAAATAATTAATTGACATATTCTTAAAATTATTGTAATGGTATTTAGATATTGGGTAAATAATTAGTTGAGTATAATAACAATTTGGTTGTGGTATTGTGGAAGAGTCAAAGAGGAGGTTTTTTTGGATTCGTTGAGCCATCATCTTAAATCTTTGAACCTTCAAGACTACAAAGCATAACACAATATGTCAATTTTAAATTTAGCATGAATTTACTACTCTCCAATAGCAAAGTTTCTCTATCTCTGAAATTTACTTTAGTTTTATGAATCTTTACTTCTTTAGGCTAAATATAAAGACATTGTTTATGTTGCATTGCCTCATGAAGGACTTAGTACTGCTAATTTTGTTGATGAAACTACTAAAGGATTAATTTCTTACAAAATAATATCTTCATTTATTGTTACAGATGAATTAGAAGGATATTTAAATGCTCCAAATCAAATTGCTCTAGGAAGATATAATGATCCAATTTGGGCTCATGCTACATTGGTCCCAAGTATGAAGAACTATACAATTTGCTTGTTTTGTAACAAGCATTTGAAAGGTGAAAGAATCACCCGATTGAAGAAGTATTTAGCTGGGATTAAAGGAGATGTAAAATCTTGTAAAAAAGTAAATTATGATGTGAAGTGGAAAATGGAAACATTACTTGAAGAATATCAACATGAGAAAGATGGAAGGGAAATGTTGAATTTCGAAATTAGTAGTGGAATTTCATTTACTAGTTTTCATGGTGATTGTGAAAATATTAAAAGTAGTAGTGGTAGTGGTAGTAGTGATAGTGTTCCATCCCAGGCCTAGGAAGAAGTGAATGTTGCACCTGGACCTAATGTAAGGAAAAGAAGAAAGTAGGTAACTAGTTTTTTTACACGACGAACAACTCTTAGAGCCCAACTTTCAATTCGTAGTGCGGCTCACAATGTGAATATAGTAGTAGCTAGATGCAGTGCGACTCCTTGCACTGCACATTGTATTGACCTAATGTTAGAAGATATAGGAGATCCTTGGTATTTTCCTATTATTGGTAAGACTATATAAAAAGCTGAAAAGGTGTGCTTGTGTTGAATTTAATGAGAAAGGAATTTACCAATGGTAGGAATTTATATTGTCTTGCTGTGACGAGATTTGCAACAAATTTTTTATCACTTCATTCTTTTGTTATGACGAAGAAATAGTTAATACAAATGTTTACAACTGATAAGTGGATTGCATTTCAGCATGTCAGGTCTAATGTTGGAATGGAGGTTTCCAAAATTATACTAAAAGATAAAGAATTTTTATCTCAATGTAAATTCGATATCTGAGTTTGTGAGCCTCTAATAAGGGTACTTCATTTAGCCGATAGTGAAGAAAAGGCCACAATATGATATGTTTTTTATGCCATGGAAAGGGCCAAGGAAGCAATTAAGGCCAATCGAAAACATAGGTCTTCTTTGTACATACCGTATCTTACAATCATCAACGAGAGATGGGAAAGGCAACTTTCTTCTTCATTGTTTGCAGCTGGGGTGTTTTTTTATTTGAGTGCATATTTTAGACTGAATTTTACAAAAAAAGCTAAAGTTAGTAAAGGAATATTATTCACTATTATAATAATTTTTGGCTATGAAAAGATGCAAGATCTCTTAAGCTCACAGATGGAGCATTATAAGCAGTTTGGTGAGAATTTTGAATTGCTGATTGTTATTCGAAAAAGAGAAAAACTTTCTCTAAGTATTAGTTGTTTTTTTCTTATTTGTTAAAAATTAATTATCACTTTATTTTATTTGTAACATTACTTTTATTATCTTATGACTTACAATTTTTATGGTGGATTAATTCAAAAGTGGTGTTCCAGAATTGCAAAGGTTTGCAATTCGAATTTTAAGTCAATGTATGAGTGCAACAAGCTATGAACGGAATTGAAGCACGCTTGAATTCAACCGTTATAAGAAAAGAAATAGATTGGAGCACTAGAGATTAAATAAGTTGGTATTCGTTCATTATAATTTAAAGCTTTAGAAAATGTATGTTATTATCATTATTAATTTTCTAATAATTAAATTTTATTATTTACTAGGAGTCTTAATAGCACAAATAGTTCAACATATCCCTTTTTAGTGATAATATCGATTTTTTAGCAGATTGGGTTTCTAAGGAACCGAATTTGATAGATGTGAATGACTTGGAAGATAATCTTGGATAGAAAAGTATTAAAAAGTCATTCGATGCATTGAATTTGAATGATGATGATAATGAGACTCCTCTCAATGATGAGGATTTTGTACCTAATGATAACTGGCGACAATGTAATTATTGCGGGTATCCTCCCATAGACGATTGAATAAAGTTCCAGGCTTTTACTTTTCATTTTCTTTTAATTTTATTTATATTTGATGCAAATTTTAAATTATATATATGTAATGTAATTGTGAATGTTTTTGTTACATGCTTCACTTCTACTTAGTTAGTTCCTCATTACGAACTTTTGTCGTAAATTGTAATAGTTTGAGAGTTAAGGATTTTTATTATTCTTTTTATTGGATGTTTTGATGTAGTTGTTATTTATTATATAATGAAATTGTAAATATTTTAAACATTTTGTATTATTCTTAATTTTATATTTGTATAATGATAATTATCTTTTTTCGTATTATTATGGTTATTATTTATATGTGAAATATTTGAAAATTATTGTTAATTTATATTAATTGTAATTATTATTTATTATTATGATTTTTTGAAACAGAATTGATGTAAACTTATAAAGTATACAGTAAAACAGTACAACATGACAATAAGTTATTTTACAATTTCTAAAAAAACTTAACGACTATTTCATAAATTTAAAAAATTATCTGAAACAATGCCCGATGTTGATCTGTACTAATACAATACTGTACCAGAATCCAATCTGTACTAGATCTGGTACAATATTCACAACTTTATCTAAGAGTCTTTTGCATATATAAATTAAATGAGACAATTATGCATAAACGATGCTAATTGGTAATAACTTAAAGCTCAAAATTGTATGGAAAATTTTTTCTTGGACACCTAAGTAAGAAATTTCGTAAGCCATGAAATTCAGATTCATGCAACATTATTGTTGGAACTATCACATGCACTTAAACCTCAACCAAAAAGATTTATTTTGTGATGGGACAAACTAGATCCTTAACAAGATTTGCTTTCAATCTCGTTTCTTCCAAATTCATTTTCCAATACTTGCAAAGGAGTACTTTTCAAATCTAACGCTGCAACTTCCATTATAAACCTTCCCGCCTATATTACGCCAACATGTACGAATAATGTAACGAGTCAAATGTCTTAGACACTTCTTGCAACGATAGCCTGAAATGTCCCTGGTGCACTGAGCTAACGCATAGATCTTGATTGAACTTTTTTCCAGACTTGTACCTCCAACTCCGTAAAGGGTAGTGTGAAAGAAAGCCTGCGAGGTCATTAGACGAAGTAGCCTTGCTCTCTTTCGTCTAAAGTTTGTGGCATGGTTTGTCACTTTTTCAGGGTTACATTGGCTGAAGAAGTAACGGCGATCAATACGGCCTAAAAACTTGACGTTGGAGTACTTCAACATGCAATTATCGTACCAAATTGATGCTGTTTTGTCTGAAGGACAGCGGCTGCGGATCTCGCTACTTGCTGTCTCGAGACATGTTTGGCAGCTCTGGTTTCTGATGTCTCCTGTACAAAGAGCAAGGCCTTGTACCTGGTCTGAGGACTTTTGGCCCATCGAATTTTTAGCAAAACCTGTACGAGGGGCAGAAGAGGATAGCCAAATAATAAGGCTGTTCAGGTTTGATTCGAACCCGTCTCGGGGACTAAATGTAGCACCTGAACATACAACGTTAATAGGATCGATACCAAGAACTGTGTGAAGAACAAGATTGGCAGATAAAAGTAGATAATAAAAGGTATTTGTCACTTTTAAAAGATGCATCTTAATGTTGGCGAGGGCAGATTGATGTGGTTAAGCGTAGGATTGGGGCAGTTTACATATATACTGAGAGAGAGAGAGTCGTCTAAAGAAAATTCAGATGCTGTTCACCAACTCTATCTCGTATAACGCCTATCATGTATCGGCCAATTCTGAGTTATCGTGAAAGTTGATTATATTATTATTCAGTGCAGCTTGAAACTTCCAATTGGGGGCATATCAATGTGTAAGGTATTGGCTATATTATATATGTTTTCTGATGTTGACTTTAAATCCTTGAACAAAGTTCTAAATTATCACAATCACAATTTTGCCCATGAACCACGATGTAGAGATTTTTTGCAATTGCCTACTTTCTATCTGCGTCATATGTATTTGAAAGAAAATTATACACGAAATTTTAAATTAATTTTGTAATTAATCAACACAAGTAATTAACTCTAAAATTGCAACATACTATATTCAATAATTGGATTGATAAATACCTGGGAATTGAGAAAATATTGAATCCATTGTAATGTTCTGTAAAACAACGCGATAAAGATGCAAAGGATTTGCTATTGCTATTCCAAACCTTGATCAACAAAAGTACATACACATACAGTTTTCAATGGGGCAATTGTATTTTAAAGGTTGGCTAGCAATAGGGCCTCCTGTGTTTTATAATACATGGGTCAAGCCTACCCATCATAGCAAGCCCATGAACACAGGCCCAATAACACATTAAAGAGATAATTAACAAGCCCAATTACCTTGACATCAAATTAATCGGGGTTTGTACAAAATTATGTTTAT
>JANIHY010000001.1:21530266-21557368 GCA_027479065.1 Erythroxylum brevipes
TAAATGAAATTATTGTTTTGGGTAAAATATTTTTAAAGATTTTAAAAATTTAAAATATATTTAATCAAACCTAACCTAATTTAAATCAAAGTTAGTATAAATTATTTTAATTAAAATTAAAAATATTATTTTACACTAAATAATTTAAAGTCTGGGTTCGTCCCACCTGGCCCAAGCCCAATGGGATGGATAGAAATTAACAGAACCTAATCAATTACTCTCTCTCTCTCTCACTAAATGTTAGCTGTTCCAACGCCAAACGGAAACCGTCTTTCTCTCTCCGCGTCTCTCAAAGCTTCCACTCCGATCACTCCCAAAACCACAATTATCAGTATTTCCCTAAACCCTCACTCCCGTCGATTTTGATTTTCGATCTTGAGGACCCAATCTATTCTGGAAGATATTCATTTTCATGTATGCGAGGAATCGAATTAAGTTTTGGTTGGCTTGATCGTCGCCGATCGGATTTCAATATCTGAATCGGTAGTTACGGCAAAAACTGGGGGCGAAACAGTCACGACCTCGCCCCGAAGCCGGCGTCGGGGTCGGACTTTGGTTCTTCCTCCGTTCTAACAATGTCCCTCCCTCCCACACCCTCTACTACCTAGACCACCACCCCCAACTCAACCAACACGCCTCCGATCATCGTCCGATGGACCGTAACCCTTCCACTTCCTCCTCATCAGGCCCTACGCAGCCGTCGGAGGAGCCGGAGTACCTCGCGCGCTATCTTGTTGTGAAACACTCGTGGCGAGGGCGATACAAGCGGATTCTTTGTATTTCTAGTGCTCTCATTGTCACTCTCGACCCGAATACTTTGTCTGTCACGAATTCGTATGATGTGGAGACTGATTTCGAGGGGGCTTCTCCGATCATCGGGCGCGATGAGAGTTCGTGCGAGTTTAATTTGAGTATTAGGACTGACGGGAAGGGCAAGTTTAAAGGAATGAAGTTTTCTTCCAGGTTTAGGGCTAGTATTTTGACCGAGTTGCATCGAGTTCGGTGGAATCGGCTCAGTCCTGTGGCGGAGTTTCCTGTGCTTCACCTTAGGAGGCGAAATGGGGAATGGATTCCATTTGTAAGTCGTTTTTGGTTCTGTTTTTCATTAGTTTATAATGTGGGTGTGGCTTGTGATCATGTGGTTTTGAATTGCTTGTACAGAAATTAAAGGTTACTTATGTTGGTGTTGAATTGATTGATTTGAAATCCGGACATCTTCGATGGTGCTTGGATTTCAGAGACATGAGTTCTCCTGCCATTATCCTACTTTCTGATCCTTTTGGGAAGAAAAGCAGTAGCGATCATGGGGGTTTTGTTCTTTGCCCTTTGTACGGAAGAAAGTCTAAAGCTTTCCAAGCTGCTGCAGGGACCACGAATTCTGCAATTGTATCTAATTTGGTATGGATGGCATGTCTTATAGTTGGTTTTGTTGCGTTAGTTCTTATCATATTCTTTTTGTTTATGTTTTTCCATGTTGTTCAGTCATTTGAGTCCTGCATTTTATCTCTTGCTTCAATGGTTATAATGTTGTCTCAGAGTAAAACTGCCAAGTCTGTGGTTGGAGTGTCATTGTCTGTGGACAGTTCTCAGTCCCTTACTGTAGCGGAGTATATAAAACAAAGAGGTAGCTCAATTTGATGTTCTGTTTCTGTTGTTATTGCTGGTTTCTTGTTTGGTTGCCTGTTGTCTGTGGTTCACATCCTTGTTGGTCATGTTTGAAATATAGCAAAAGAGGCAGTAGGAGCAGAGGAAACACCTTGTGGGGGTTGGTTGGTTACAAGGTTGCGGACTGCTGCACATGGAACTCTAAATATTTGTGGACTGAGTTTGGGAGTTGGCCCAAAAGGTGGTCTAGGAGATCATGGTGATGCTGTTCCTCGTCAATTGATTCTAACAAAAGTTTCATTGGTTGAGAGACGTCCAGAAAACTATGAAGTAAGTTGATGAAAAATTATACAGTAGAGGATAGACATAATTGCTATTTACTTGTGGTTTAACTTTGAATTATGAATAGGAACCAAGGTTCTTCAGATACATGTAATGTATGTATTTTTATATTAATATATGTTCCTGAATCGTATCAAATAGTGAGAAAGTGCATTAGATGTGTGCAGGCCATTATTGTGCGTCCTTTATCTGCAGTATGTTCGCTTGTTCGATTTGCAGAGGAGCCCCAAATGTTTGCTATAGAGTTCAACGATGGCTGCCCTATCCATGTAAGATTTCCTGTTGAGACTTCAATTTACTCTTTCCTGAAAATATATCCTATGTTAATGAACTTTTCTGTCAAATATATCTTATGTTTATGTTGTGGCCTTAGGTATATTCAAGCACGTCTCGTGATAGCTTACTTGCTGCAGTTTGGGATGTACTGCAAACGGAAGTAGGTATAGCTGTTCCCTGTTGGATATTGTTAGGTTTTGTCCACTAAATTACTTTGCATATAGCACTTTGACATTGTACTAGTTACTGTGACCATTAGTTTCTGAACCTATGATTCAGAGTCTATGACTACATCCGTGGAGAGCTTTAATATGATTTCATTGACATTTGATGTCTATTTACACAGGGCCAGTGCCCAATACCTGTGTTATCAAGAATAACCATGCCGGGTCATCATGTTGATCCACCTTGTGGGAGAGTGAATCTATTGGTAGGATCACAACGCTCAGTTACTGATGTGGAAAGTGCAACCATGCATTTGAAGCATTTAGCTGCTGCTGCTAAAGATGCTGTTGCTGAAGGTGGTTCTGTTCCAGGTTCGAGAGCAAAGCTGTGGCGTAGAATAAGAGAGTTCAATGCTTGTATTCCATATAGCGGGGTTCCTCCTAACATTGAAGTGCCTGAGGTAACCCTGATGGCCTTAATTACAATGCTTCCATCTGGTCCAAATCTTCCTCCAGAATCTCCCCCGTTGCCACCTCCTTCTCCTAAAGCAGCTGCAACAGTAATGGGATTTGTTGCTTGTTTACGAAGACTATTGGCATCAAGAAGTGCAGCTTCACATGTGATGTCATTTCCTGCTGCTGTAGGAAGAATAATGGGCTTACTAAGAAATGGCTCGGAGGGTGTTGCTGCTGAAGCTGCTGGCCTTGTTGCCACTCTCATAGGTGGCGGACCTGGGGGTTCTAGTTTACTAAATGATTCTAAAGGAGAACAGCATGCGACAATTATGCACACAAAATCTGTCTTGTTTGCTCATAATGGCTATATCATTATCCTTGTCAACAGATTGAGACCTATGTCAGTCTCACCTTTGCTGTCAATGGCTGTTGTTGAAGTTCTTGAGGCGATGATATGTGAACCTCATAGTGAGACTACCCAGTACACTGTATTTGTTGAATTGTTACGACAAGTAGCCGGCTTGCGACGCCGATTGTTTGCGTTGTTTGGTCATCCGGCTGAAAGTGTGAGGGAAACTGTTGCTGTGATTATGCGTACAATTGCAGAAGAAGATGCAATTGCAGCAGAGTCCATGCGTGATGCTGCTCTGCGTGATGGTGCTTTGTTGAGGCATTTATTGCATGCATTTTTCCTTCCTGCCGGCGAGCGGCGGGAGATAAGTCGACAACTTGTTGCACTCTGGGCAGACTCCTATCAACCATCACTGGAATTATTGTCTAGAGTGTTACCTCCTGGACTTGTTGCTTACTTGCACACACGATCTGATGGTAATCAACTTGAAGACACAATTCAAGAAGGTTCATTGATCAGTAGAAGACAAAGACTTTTGCTTCAGCAGAGGAAAGGTCATGTTGGGAGGGTAATATCATCTCATGAGCATTCATTTCCTTCTGCTAATAGTTATGACGCTGCTGATCCTGTGAGGCAGAGTAATGCTGCTACCATTAAAGTCCCAGAGACTGTTGGACAAGCACCTTTTGCTCAAGCTGTTGATAAATTAAACGGAGACATTTCGTCAACTGGGGCTCCTCAAAATGGTCATGCCTCTATATCAGGCAATACATTGTCAACAAGTATACATGACGTGTCGGAGCAAAGTCCTTCCGTTCCACTTCACTCAGATGCCAATGTAACAGGTTTCCAGAACACGGGCCTTCCGGCGCCTGCCCAGGTGGTTGTGGAGAATACACCTGTTGGTTCTGGTCGGCTACTCTGCAATTGGCTCGAGTTTTGGAGAGCTTTCATTCTTGATCATAACCGAGCAGATTTGATCTGGAATGAGAGAACTAGGCAAGAGCTGCGAGAAGCTTTACAGGCTGAGGTTCACAAGTTAGATGTTGAGAAGGAACGTACAGAAGATATTGTTCCAGGAGGTGCTACAGTTCAGACGATGACTGGACAAGATAGTGTGCCACAGATATCTTGGAATTATTCTGAGTTTTCGGTGACTTACACTAGCTTGTCCAAAGAAGTTTGTGTTGGTCAATATTACTTGCGGTTACTGCTTGATAGTGGCAGCCATGGTCGGGCACAAGATTTTCCACTGCGGGATCCAGTTGCATTCTTTAGGGCACTATATCATCGATTCTTATGTGATGCAGACACAGGGCTTACGGTAGACGGTGCTGTTCCTGATGAGTTGGGTGCTTCTGATGATTGGTGTGACATGGGAAGATTAGATGGTTTTGGAGGAGGGGGTGGTTCTTCTGTTCGGGAACTATGTGCAAGAGCAATGGCAATTGTTTATGAACAGCATTATAATACAATAAATCATTTTGAGGGTACTGCACATGTTACAGTTCTTCTAGACCGGACAGATGATAGAGCCTTGAGGCACCGTCTTCTCCTTCTCTTGAAGGTACATTTTAACTGAACTTTTAAAATTGATTTGCCTGTTCATTTCATTCTCTGAAATGAGTTGAGATAAAGAGGCTTGCTAATTTATGTTGCTATAGATCTGTTATATGCTATTAGCCCATTATATTTTTCACTAGTTTCTCTTTTCTATTCTTTACATGCTTCTCCTTTTCATTAAAATTTCGAAGCTAATGTCAACTGCCACTTTTTATCCACGAAGATTCTAGAAACATAGTGATTCTGTGGCACAAGCATCCTACAAACACTTACCGATGCTCCCTTTGTTTATCTTTCATATCTTTTAAGTTCTTATCCTCTGTTCACGATAGCCTTGCAGGATTTGTTCCATTAAAACCTATCTGCCCTAACTTTTGCAGTTGGAATTTAATGAAATTCCTAAGTCGAGGTGGGTAGATCTATAATTCTTTGAAAGCTAGGATTAAGATTGTGGTTTTAGTCAAATTCTTGCTTAATTATGAATTTGGAGTTAAAAACTCTTCGTCTTATTGGAAGATTACCATGACGGCAACTGTGAGCCATTATGGAATCTTTGATGTGGCCATTTCCTCCACCCTAAAGCTATGAAGTGAATTTAGTGATCCATGAATTTACAGGGAAGAGAAAAATGTTGAGAGCATATTGGAATATGACCTCAAGCTATTGGTTATCTGACTGTAGTCCATTTGCAGGTGTTGATGAAGATTTTGACTAATGTCGAGGATTGTGTTAAGGTTGGAGGCTGTGTGTTGGCTGTTGATCTGCTGACTGTAGTTCATGAAACTTCAGAAAGGACAGCAATCCCATTACAGTCTAACTTGTTAGCTGCTACTGCTTTCATGGAACCACTTAAAGAATGGATGTTTATTGACAAAGATGGTGCACTAGTTGGACCTCTGGAAAAGGATGCTATAAGGAGGTTCTGGTCAAAGAAAGCTATTGACTGGAGGACAAAATGCTGGGCACCTGGAATGGTGGAATGGAAGAGATTGCGTGATATTCGTGAACTTCGGTGGGCACTAGCTATTCGTGTCCCTGTTCTTACTCCATCACAGGTTTGCATCATCTCACTTGTGCTGATGTTTTTATGTTTGTCTATGGTGTTGATTTAGCCGGAGTAATGTCTTACAGTGATGCTTGTTATACCTTTTTAGTTTTCTCTGCACTAATACCTCTGTTGATTCCACCCAGATACCCCAAATTGGTGATCCTTTATCTTATTTGGAAAAATATAAGGAGGTTGTATGATTCCATGGTTGGAAAGAAACCTTGTTATCCATTACGTAATGAGAGTAAACATAAAAGCAAGTGTCTATACGTATATATAATTTTTTCTTAATCACTGCAGCAATCTTATTGTCAGTGTGTTCTATGAAAGATATTTAAAGTAACATGGGAAAATTAGTTTCTGTGTTTTGTGAATTTATCCTATTGTCATGAAATAATCCTTTCAATCGTTTTATCTTTTTCTGCATTTCATGTTTATGCATGTTTTCATACTTGCATTATCAAATTCTACTTTTAAAAAAAAGTGTGCACTCTTTATGTGAATTTTCTTTTACTCTTTACTTTTACTATTTCAGTAGATACTCCCACTATTTATTTCTTCTAATATGTGGGTACTCTGTCTAGGTTGGGGATGCAGCATTATCCATATTACACAGCATGGTATCAGCACATTCAGATATAGATGATGCTGGAGAGATTGTTACTCCAACCCCAAGAGTAAAACGGATATTATCAAGTCCACGCTGCCTTCCACATATTGCACAGGTGACTTGGAGTTGCTTCTTACTCCTCACGTCTTTATCTCAGCCAAAATTCAATTCTTACATAACTGTGTTACCTTTTCAACAAAATCCTTTAACACATTGTAGGGATATGGATGAGAATGCCTATGTGTTCTGATTTTCCTTGTGTAGTTATAACTGAAGTTTATGTTTGTTGAGAATACACACATCTGTGTGTCCCCATCAAAAAAAGAGGGGAAAGAAAACTAATATATAAGCCTAGCGGGCTATTCCACCTATTGCCAATTGGTTTTAGAATGGAATGTCATTTGGGCTTATGTGTGTTCTTTCCTCCTCTTATAGGCCCGTAAGTTCATTACAAATTTAAGATGGTATCAGAACCGTCGAGATCTTGATCTATTGTTTTCCCTAGAAAGGGGCCCATCATTTAAGCAACTGGAGAAGGATTTGAGTCTGCATGGAGCAAGTGACCGAGCACTATTGTTTGCCTCAAGAAGGGATCTATTTGACCTCAATCAGAAACCCAGTCCTGATGAGGTTTTTAATATGCTTCTCCAGATTGCCAAGTTAAAGAAGGACTGATGTGAGGGGGAGTGTTGAGAATATCACATGTGTCCCACATCAAAAAAAGAGGAGAACGAAAACTAACGTATAAGCCTAGTGGGCTATTCTACTTATTGCCAATTGGTTTTAGAATGAAACCTCACTTGAGTTTGTGTATGTTCTAATTTTTCTTGTCTTGTGGGCCCATAGGCTTATTGCAAACTTAACTATGTTCTTATACATAATTAGGGAATTCATGTGAATGCTTACATTCACTATGATAAAGGTTGTCATGTTTCTTTTCAGAAGTTGATTCCTTGTCACCGATCCAACATCGGTGAATTAGCTTCAAAGTGATCAATTATTTTCATTTTTCTCCTAGTATTGGTTACTTGAGATTGCAGTGCATAAGCCTGGTTAACTACTTTCTTGACAGGTCATGCTATCTGGAGAGCCAATTATTGTTGAGGCTGCTGCAGCTTTGCTGAAGGCTGTTGTAACCACAAATCCCAAGGCAATGATACGCCTTTACAGCACAGGAGCATTTTACTTTGCTCTGGCATATCCCGGATCCAATCTCCTTTCCATCGCACAACTCTTTTCTGTTACTCATGTCCATCAAGCATTCCATGGTGGTGAAGAAGCTGCTGTATCCTCCTCATTACCTCTTGCAAAACGGAGTGTTTTGGGTGGTCTTCTCCCTGAATCCTTGCTGTATGTACTGGAGCGTAGTGGTCCAGCTGCATTTGCAACAGCAATGGTTTCTGATTCTGATACACCTGAGATTATCTGGACTCACAAAATGAGGGCAGAAAATCTTATCCGCCAGGTATTGAAACTGTACCCGAGGGAGTACCTGCTTCATTTCCCTTCTCTGCAATACTACAGTCTTTAACACAACAGGACTTTAGATATAGAAGTTTAAAGTTGTTATTTGTAAATTGAGTTTTTTTTAATAATTTTGCTGTGCTCTGTATTTTGTCCAGGTTTTGCAGCATCTTGGTGATTTTCCTCAGAAATTATCCCAGCATTGTCATTCTTTATATGACTATGCTCCAATGCCACCTGTCACGTACCCAGAGCTAAAAGATGAAATGTGGTGTCACCGATATTACCTTCGAAACCTATGTGATGAAATTCGCTTTCCAAATTGGCCAATTGTGGAGCATGTTGAATTTCTGCAGTCTTTACTGGTAATGTGGCGTGAAGAATTGACTCGAAGACCTATGGATCTTTCTGAAGAAGAAGCTTGCAGAATTTTAGAAATATCTCCAGAAGATATAGTGAATGATAACTCAAAAGGAAATCGTTCTTTAGAAAGTGATGATGAGACAACTGGCATTTCAAAGCATATTGAGGAAATTGATGAAGAAAAGCTTAAGCGCCAATATAGAAAACTTGCAATGAAATACCATCCTGACAAAAATCCTGAGGGAAGGGAGAAGTTTCTAGCTGTTCAGAAAGCTTATGAACGCCTTCAGGTATGCCAGACTAAATTCCATAGAAATGCCTGGTGATTTATGACTAAATTGGCAAAGATTTGGTGCCTTATGTGACTAAACAATCTCAATGATAAAGAAATGGTATCATTATCCATAGTGCTTATAATCAAAATCGTCGAATAAATTCGTTCCATCATTGTAATTCTTCAAAAGATTCTTTCGTTTCCATTTCTGAATCAAATGATAGGATTTTTAAATCTATGAATTTGTTCTTAGTCGTTTGTCAAAAAACCCTTGATTTAATTTTATATTGGAGTTTATGGACCCATTTAAATTACTGAGATGGACATCGCAGTGTTTTGTCCGTTCCTTTAACTTTGGAGAAAAATTAATCGAAGGGACAATTCTGAATGAATTTAGATCCCTTGTAAATGATTGGTATATAAGTTTATTACTCCATGGTTTTACCAAAGACAATTTTTGATGTTGTATATAGGCCACCATTCAAGGATTGCAAGGTCCTCAGCCTTGGAGGTTGTTGCTTTTGTTGAAAGGACAATGTATTTTGTACAGACGATACGGAGATGTGCTGGAGCCTTTTAAATATGCTGGCTATCCCATGTTGCTTAATGCAGTTACTATTGATAAGGATGATAACAATTTTCTTTCCCCAGAGAGAGCACCTTTGCTTGTCGCAGCATCAGAGCTTATTTGGCTGACGTAAGTTTTGCTCTGGCATTTTGTTTCTCTTCTATTTAATAAGTTATGAACTCAACTGAGATTTGACAAAAATTCATCTAATTGATTCAGGTGTGCTTCT
Organism: Erythroxylum brevipes; assembly: GCA_027479065.1. NCBI lineage: Eukaryota > Viridiplantae > Streptophyta > Magnoliopsida > Malpighiales > Erythroxylaceae > Erythroxylum > Erythroxylum brevipes. The sequence goes on from JANIHY010000001.1 coordinate 21,539,581, forward strand.
TCATCCTTGAATGGTGAAGAGCTTGTAAGGGATGGTGGGGTACAACTTCTTGCAACTCTTCTTTCCCGATGCATGTGTGTAGTTCAGCCATCTACTTTTGCAAGTGAACCATCTGCTATTATTGTCACCAATGTGATGAGAACTTTCTCGGTTTTGAGTCGGTTTGGGAGTGCCAGAGCTGAGATGCTTGATTTCCCTGGACTAGTTGAAGATGTTGTGCACTGCACAGAGCTTGAGCTTGTATCTGATGCTGTTGATGCTGCACTCCAGACCATTGCTCATGTTTCTGTGTCCTCACAATTGCAGGATACGTTGTTGAAGGCGGGTGTGCTGTGGTTAGTTATTACTTCATCATGCATGTAAAATAGTCACATATTTGTAGCTTAATTCCATAGGAGATGTTAAATTTGAAAAGAATTTGTCCCTGTTCGCAATTTTAGCCCTTTTTTCCATCCTTAGATGCATTTGGTCCTCCCATCATAACTTGAGCGACAAAAACCTCATACCAATTAGGATATGGCTCTTCCTATGTAGCACTGCATTAGACTTGTGAATGCTTCTAGACATGATTCTTATATGCATTCTCAGTTGACTACTAACTTACTTTTACATAATAGGATATATGGTTTTCTGTGGAAATACTGAACAGCTGTATTTCTTTTCATATTTTCATCAGTACAAAGTTACATGTATATATAGAAATAGAGCTAGCTAATTTAGGAAACAAGTATCTGTACATAATCTTCTAATAACTATACATAATCTCCTAATATTTGTACGCAATATCAGATCTGATACATGTTATTTGATATGATTTATTGACTTTTAGGAGTCAACAATATCTTAGGAAATATTTAGCTGAATATTTCCCAACAGTTCGGAAAAAGGATATGCAAATTAAACAAATCTTTATATTGGCTAAAACAATCACCAAGGGCCTAGTTTAAAAGATTAAAAAGATTTGTGTAAGTCTCAAGGTTTCTTATAGGGACAGACTGATCATACTATATTCATAAAAACTTCTGCAAAAGGAAGGACAACAATTCTAATTGTGTGTGTAAATGACATTATCCTAACTGACAATGATTTTGAGGAAATTGAAATTCTTAAAAAGAATCTCCAAAGGAGTTTGAAATCAAAGACCTGGGGTATCTTAGATACTTCCTAGGGATAGAAATTGCTAGATCTAAGGACATAGTAGTCACCCAACGGAAGAAAATCCTAGACCTTCTAGAAGAAATTGGGATAAAGAGATGCAAACCATCAGATACTCCTATAAAATTCAACTCAAATTTGGATGAAGTTAAGGAAGGAGTTCTAGTAGATACAGGTTGATACCAACAATTGGTAGGAAAGTTAATCTCTTTATCTCACACCAGACCAAATATTTACTTTGGTGTCAGTGTAGTAGTTAGTTTATGCATACTCCCTATGAAGCACACTTAGAAGCATTGTACAAAATCTTAAGATACTTAAAGGGGACTCCAAGGAAAGATTATTCCTTAAGAAAAGTGATCAAAGGAGAGTTGAAGTCTACACTGATGTAGACTGGGCAGAGTCTCTTACAGACAGAAGATCAACTTGTGGGTATTGCACATATTTATGGGGAAATCTATTAAACTAGAAGAGTAAAAACAAAGTTTGGTTGCTAGAAGTAATGCGGAGGTAAAATATAGGGCAATGACTCAAAGAATTTGTGAAATAATTTGGCTTAAAACAGTAATGGAAAAACCTAAGAAACCCGTGGAGCACCCAATGAAGTTGTTTTGTGGCAACAAAGTAGCTATCAGTATTGCCAACAATCCAGCTCAGCATGATTAGACGAAGCATGTGGAGATTGACAGACATTTTATAAAATAAAAACTTGAAAGTGGACTCATTTGTTTATCATTTGTACCTTCAACACAACAAGTTGTTGATGCTTCACCAAAGGGCTACTAAGACAAAAATTTAAGTTCTTTGTAAGCAAGTTGCGCATGATCAATATCTATGTAGCAACTTGAGGAAGAGTGTTGATATTATAAAAATAAACAGCTATTAGCTAATTCTCAATAGATAATTACTTGATATTCTATTAATTAGTTGAGATTTTGTCACTTAGATAAACAATAGATTCTTCCTAACTTACAAAGGTAATTAAGGCTATATTGTCCATATATTCCTTGTACTATTCACAAAAAGATTAAGGAAAAATTACCGTCTTCTTTCTTCAGGTTCACATAATTTGAGGGAGTTTTAACTTTTAAAGAATTGTCGAACATGTTTTCTTATGATTTGATACATGTAAGTAGTTTTTGGAGCATCTTATGAACGAGAGTCATTGATGCCCAATTTCTTTGCCATATTAAAAAGTATTTCATTTCACTCTAGGCCATTGAATATTCTTCTATATGCCCTTCCACAATGTGCCGTCATGGTGAATCAAAGCTCTGATACTAAATTGATGTAGGACAAATAGAAGAAGTATTAACAAGTAGCTAGAATCGCGAAATTAGGAGATATTGTGGATATTAGGCTGCTGGAATTTCAAGTTTCAGTGCCGGATTTCAGCTAAGAATGTTGAAATTTCAGATTTGATATAGTTGGGTTTTTAGGATTTGATCGTTGGAAATTTAGGCTTAAAAGCTCATGATTTAATATGGCTGAAATTTAGGTTTAAGAGGTTAGAATTAAGGTTAGGGTTGCTAAAATTTAGTAACACAAAGAATGAAGGGTAGGAAACGAAGAATCACTCCTAAGGTCTAAGAATCCCTCTTAGAAGAAAGCATCACACTTTTTAGTTAAATACTCAAGTTTGAAAAAAAAATTTCAGACTTGTTAATCTTAAAGGGCAGAGTATACACATATTTATAGAGAAATTATTAGACCTTATTCAAGTAGGAAAGGGTTCCTAACAAATTTAAATCCTATTCTAACAAAAATCCTATAGATTTAAGTTCTAAACAACTAGGTTAACATATCTAAAAATAGAATAACATATTTAACTCACTACTATGTCTTATCTAATAAGGAATCCTAACATAATCTAAATTTAAGTCCTTATCTTTATTGTCAACTCAATTCTTAATCCTCATCCCACTAAATTAAGGCTTTTGGTTGACTATTTTTTTCTTTTTTATTTCTTCTATAGACTTTAAGCTCTTTTGCATGACACTATCACTTAAGATTATCCCTTTTTGATAAGTGAAGCAGATTTAGTGCTTGGAATTAAGTGGCTTGCTTCTTTAAATACAGTGTAGGCCAACTAGAATGAGATGTTTCTAATTTTTAATCTTAATGGGAAGTGATATAACCTCCAAGGGGGACACAAAAGTCAGATGTGGAGGTAAACTTTCAATATCTCTCTAAAGAGGCCAAATTTCCAAGTAATCCACTTCCTAAATTTCAAAATTTGCTGCAAAATTTTGAAATGATTTTTGAAGGATATCCTTCCACCTTTATCACCACCACCACACTCACTCCATTCCTCTACTTCCCAATTTAAAAACAACAAACATCTGTCCATATCGTTATCCTTCCTTTCAAAAACCTGAAATTGAGAAGCAAGAATCAGAGTTAGCTTAAATCAGGTATTATTAGAACTAGCACCAGCTTTTTTGTGAGTCCCATTCTCCTTGTTAAAAGGAAAGACAACACCTAGCATATCTGTATCTATGATAGAAGCCTAAACCAAATCAACATTCCAGAGAAATACCAATCCCAAATATCAAGGAGCTTCTTGACAAATTACATGGTGCCTCTTTCTTCTCAAAGTTGATTTACATTCAAGTTACCACCAAATATGTGTCAACCTTGCAGACATCCACAAAACTACTTTTTGCACCGATTAGAGCCATTATGAATTCACTGTGGTGCCTTTTGACCTCACCAATGCTCCATCAACCTTCCAGTCAGCTATGAATGATCTATTCTGACCATCCTTGCAAAAATTTATTCTCGTATTCTTTGAGGACATCTTGGTATACAGCCCATCTTTCAACTAACATCTTAATCATTTACACCTTATCCTTCAACTTCTCCAAGATAACCACTCCTATCCCAAGACATCTAATGTTTATTTAGTCAGACCAAAATTTCTTTTTTTTGGGCATGTGGTTTCAACCAAAGGAGTTGCTGTTGGTCAAGATAAGATTCAGGCAGTTTTGCGGTGGTTGATACCGACTACCGGAATCAACTTTTTTGGGATTAACAGGCTACTATTGCAAGTTTGTGCGGAGTTGTGGAATGATAGCCCAACCACTTATTGATCTCACTAAGAAGAATACTATTAACTGGTCTCCTACAGCAAAGAAGGCTTTCCAACAACTCAAGCTATCTTGATTGTTTATGTAATGTCATGAGGTCCTAATAGCATGGAATTGGAAGGTTTGAAGAAAAGCTTGTTGCATATTTTGAGATGAAAGACCTTGAAAACTTTTTTTTTTATTTGGGAATAGAGTTTACTAGATCCAAGGAGGGATATCTTTGTCACTCAATGCAAGTATACACTTGACTTGCTTCATGAAACAGGATAGCTTGGATGCTAAGGTGTTGAAACACCAGTTGATCCTAACCTAAACCTTCAACATTCAAAAAAGGAAGGTATGATGAATATATATCAGTTTCAAAGATTGGTTGGAAGATTGATCCACTTATCTATACAAGTCTAGAAATAGCATTTGCACGAAGCAAAGTTTGTCAATTTTTGCATTCACCATGAAAAGAACACTTTGAAGCAGCATACAAGATACTGAGGTACCTAGAGGAAACCCCTGGTAAAGGTCTTTTTCAGAAAACAAGGACATCTTCAAATAAAAATACATACAACTGCAGATTGGGCTGAAGCATCATTGACTAAAAGTCTACTTCAAGTTATTGTGCCTTTGCTGGAGGAAATTTTGTGACTTGAAGGCTTAAAACATAGACATAGTAGCTAGAAATAGTGCTGAAACGGAATTTAGATCTTTGGATCACGAAATCTGTGAAGCTAAGCGGAATAGGAGATTACTGGAAGATTAAAAAATTCCACTTATATCACCAATCAAAGTGTATTGTGACAATAAGGCAGCAACTGCAATTACATATAATCTTGTTCTTCATGATGGAACTAAACATAAGGAAGTTGGCAAGCACTTTATCAAAGAAAAAACTTGAGAAGGAACTGATTTCTATGATTTATATACATATTGCTGAACAAATAGCTTTTCACAAAGAGACTTAACAATAAACAATTCAACTACCCAATTAGCAAGCTGGCCATGGAAGACATATGCAAGCCAGCTTGCTAGGAATATTGGAAGCAGGAATTTTTTCCTTGATGTGGCTGAAATCCTGTTGATTTTACAGCTGTAAGTATTTAGATTTTAGCCAATGATACAAGATATCTCCTAGAGATTATTTAGTTCCTAGGTTTATGTCTTATATCTCCCATAACTAGCCCTGTTTTATATAGTTTTAAGAACACAGTGAATAACTGAATCGTTAGTTTCAGCTTATAAAAGTGCTTTGGTCAATAGTTCACAAAGAAAAGCTTTTCAAGGAAAGGCAAAGATCAAATGTCTAACAGAGACGTTAAAATTCTTTGACTAAAAGAAACTAGCACCTCACAGAATTGTCAATAAATAAAATCAAAGGATTGATACCATTTCCTTCCTCGGAGTACGCTTCCTCCTAATTAGAGTTTTGGGGGTTTCATCAGGTAGATTCCCATCTCTATTTGATGATTTAGTTATCTGCATAGTGATAAAAGGAAGATAAAAAAAAATGTGCCGAACAAAACTTGGGAGCTCTTGATTTTGTAAGAGAAACATGCGTGTTTATATGTACCTTATCAAGTGTCTCAGCAGTAACCCCATGAGAAGTATCATTCACATACATCCTAGTTGTGTTCTGTTTTTGGACTGAAAAGCTGCCTTTACTCTTGCTCTTTACCCGTACGTCAACTGAGTCAGGTTTTTCCTTTTCAGACTTCGCCACTGGTGCTATATGCCCTGGGGTCAGAGAAATCCGCTCAACATTCTTGGCAGAATCTCCTCCTTCCCTTGAGAACTTTCTTCGTTTTACCTCAGTTCTTTCTTTAGATTGCTTTCCTAGAATAACATTACCAGATTTTGGAGATTTCTCCCCACCCAGAGAACTCAATATCTCACCCATTGATAAAGACATGGAACCAGGTTCGTTCACAAATTTCCCCTTTCTTTTCTGACCTCTTTTTGAAAGACTTTCCTCCAGAGAGCTTTGTTTTGGCAATGAGGATGAAGCACCAATTCCACTAGTTTTTGGTCTAACACTGGCAGGTTCTACGCCACTGATATGCAGGGATGAAAGAGCTGCCTTCTTGAGAACAAGATTTCCAGAAGGTGAAGTGGCATCAATTTTTCCTTCTTGAGGTATTTTATAAGTTTTCCTTACTGAGCGAACCCAAGAATGATCATAGCCTTCTTCTGGATTCATCAAAGAATTAGGTTTTCTCCCCCTCTTCTTTGAAGAAGTCTGTGGCTTTACTCCAAACTTCACTACAGGTTCAGCATAGCCACCTCCTTCAGTAATAAAATCTTGGGCAAGAAAACCACGCTTCAGCATGCTTGAAGAATTATCATTGGCAAAGGTGTTAACCTTTCCTGTTGAGGCAGTTACCACCCTTCCTGTTGAATTGGAAATTCCATCTACAGCCTGAAAATTTTCTCCAAGACAGGTATCATCTGGTGATGAGCCTTTAATCATCTGACCAACAGAGATTTGCATTTCACAAAGATGATTTAGTCAAACCTTAGTTCAAAGACTCCGAACTAATGTAATAAGACAACAACTGCCTAATTGTTTCCTGATTGCACAGGAAAATAGTGATCATTATTCAACAAGTGCAATCCTTCCTTTTCAATATTTTTTAAAATTACTTAAGCCATGCTAGTAAAGATGTAAATCAAACCAAATAGGAAACAATGTGTGATTTTACTAGGGGAAAAGTTTGCAAATTCTCCGCAAAATACAGTGCAAAGGAGGTGTTAAAACTTCCAGGCGACTGGGACATAGGACCACCCATGACAAGATTGTATTAGTCGTACTTCATTAGTAGATTCCTAACTGGATTGCCTTATTTACACTAATATTGTTTGTGAAATGCAGAACAGTTTTGCACTACATGTCATCCTCTCCCATTATATATTCACGGGGGAGAACACCTACAATTTATAGAAATCAGGGATCTGATCCATCTCAAGCAAATCTAGTATCAAAAAAGAGAGAAAATGTTAAGACTTTATTCAGAAATGAGGTAAACTTTTAGTCCTGTCTGTAAACCAACGACGCATAGAATAAAGCCAATATGTTTCAACAATTACTAGGTTTACAATAACAGGAAAATACCAGATGTTTCTCAGAATGATTAACATGATCATGCTTAAGGGGATGCGACTCATCTTGGCATATAGAATCAACTATGGGAGTATATTCATCCAAAGCTACTCCAAGAGACCGCACTGCTTCCTTGAGGTAAGGTTTAAGTTTGGTAAAACAGTTAGTTAATACTTTCTCTCCAAGCTTCCATGCGATGGGAGAAGCACTCTGAATCACAACATATGTCAAATCAAAAACCACCATCAGGATGACCATTATAATGTTAAAGGAATACATATCAGGAAAATGCATCTACCTGACTTTCTTTTCTTGCACTGGCTAATAGAGGGGCAATAAGATCCATCGATATGTCTTCACTTTCCTCTATCACCCAGGTCATTATTGTTTCCATGGCAAGCAATACATTAAGTGGATGATTGGGTCTTCAATTTTATGACACAGAGAAAATATAAATAGGAAATGATATCAAGCCCAGTACCACTGCTTAAGCACTATAACAACCATGAAACTATTAAGCATAGGTGACCAAATCTAAGAACAAGGAAAATGGGGAGAAGCCTAAACTTGCATGGGATGTATGAATACAAAAAAACTATTATAGATTAATAATGCTGGGACCATACAAAATGTATTAATTAAAAGATATATTAATTAATTGAGAATTAATCTAGCCTATTAGATCAAGTTGGAATGATAATATAAAGATCATTAATTTATCAAGCATTAACTTATAAAGGCTTTATTATACTTTCACTATATCAATCTAGGACATGTATGCCTCAAAAGTCTAAGGATCACTTGAACCCTATCCCAGAAAAAGCCCTACGAATAAATAACCCACATCCATAAGCATTCTTTTGTCATGATGTTAGTAGAACTTTCATTAGGACAGGGAAAAGAACAATACAGTGCTCAAACACCCTTACTATAAATGTTCAGTAATAAATTGCCTCAGTTGTGTATTTCATTGCTGCACTTGGTTTTACAGAACTTATCTTTTCCTTATAAAAGAAAAAGCATTTTGCACTATGTACTCCTATTTAATTTAGGTGCAGATAATCAAGATAAAGGAAACCCCTAATGTGAAAATGAAAGAGAGTCATTACCTACTGAATTACAGAAACAAAACAGTTTTCAAAACCTCCAGTGACATGGAGAAGGTACATGTTTCCCTTACTCTGCATGTTTTGGAGGCACAACCATATACATGGAATGTAAGGCTAGAATCATATTATACTCATTGTGTTTTATTGCCGCTGATGATTAAATAATATAGATATCAAATTCTATGTTTAAAAATTGAAGCTATAAATGCTATAACAAAACTTCATAAAAAGTCATCCCATGCACTCTTCGAGAAAAGGGTGCTTCTGGTTCTGTCAGTACTTGACAATCAATTTGGTGAATATATAATAAACATTTTAACAATGTAATCACATAACAAACATAGCCTGATAAGGGGGTCCAATTGCATGTAATACATAAATGTGAGACAGGTCACGGAGATAAACTTTTGAGTGGACTAAAATTTTATTTTCTGATCTAAGACTTTCCATTACACATATTCAATTTTTTATTTTCTGATCTAAGACTTTCCATTAAACATATTTCTAATGATATAAACAACACCACACCTGCAATGCAAAATAAATTTGACCAAGTGAATGGCAGTTTACAGGACTCTTACCTTATTGTCTTCAGAAATTTCTGGAACATTTCCACAGTAAGTTCGTGCAACTCGAGGTCCAGCATCACCAAACAGGAACGCACCTTTGCCATAGTATCCAGAATTGAAACTGCCTTTGCATAAGAATGACCAGAAACATAGGACAATTTTTCGAAAGCTGCGACTATCAATTGAAAAATTTCCTATACACCAATGAGAATGTAAATCATATAAGAATCCCCAAGAACCAAACATGAATCCTGATTGAATCCATTTTATTATTGAGAGTACCTTCATCTGGTTGTCATTATAAGGAGCATCTGGCGCTGTTATTCTTATTATCTCACTAAGGCAGGATGCAACTGAAACTTTCACAACTGAATCTGCGTGCCTCAAAAGGGAACCAGATATTAATGCTTTCATTGGTGGCAGAAGGGCATCTTGCATTGATCTTGATGGTGCCTGTTCCACATATATGAGCAAGCGCTCTAGTTTCTAAAAGAAAAAAAATGAAACAAAAGAATGGAACTGTCACATTATGACATCTGGACAAACAAGAAGGAAAGTGAAATGTGTACCTGTCGCAAAATTGGAAAAGAAAAAAACAAAATGCAGTAGAAGGCATGCACACATAAGTTCACAAAAAGATGATAACAAATATTACCAACAAGTTATAATAAACGGAGCACAGAGATAATTTATGGAATCTGGAAAGCTTCATTTTACCAAGCCAAAAGCAAGAAGGTGAATCTGTTCAAGATGGGGCCTTATTTTACATCCATTGAAGAATAAAAGGGGCGCTGGTATCCATCATGTGCTAGTTTGATCTGCTGTATGACTTTTTATACTATGCACACCAGTAAGCATCTTGACTGCACAGAGAACTTTGTACCACAGCTATATCTCAAGCTTTTTATGCCACGCTGTCAATGTACTTAGAATTGACTTGATGGTAAATTCAGATAAGTCATCTTGTTTGCCCACTTCTGCTAGTACCCACAACTTCTTCTCATTTACATAATTGATTTTCTTATACTGTTTTTAAAGTCACCAAAAGAAACCTACTTCTTACGCGTTTGACAACAGAAAACTCACACAAAAAGCATGCATAGGAACACCAAATGCATGCAGTTACTACCCTTTGAGAAAAGTTACATTGCCCCAGCAATCACTGACTACAGAGTAACTGGATCATACACACAAGAACGCTGTAAAATAAACCAACCATGCACTGGAAAATGGAAGAATACCAGAATCGCAAAAGCACCAATGCAAAAGCTAAAATGAGAACATAGAGCTAGAAATGTGGAAGAAACAAATCCAGAACAGCAATCGCAAATCCAATTCCATGGGCTACAATTCAACTTCAATAAGTCGATACAAAACAGAATCCACAACAAAAGGCCGCAACTACTTTAACATGTAATTCAAAATGGAGGTACCCAATAAAAAACGAAGAAGCAATCAGGATAATGAAATATTAGACCACAAATTATCGATTGTATAGCCACCTTGATTCTATAAACACAATCATCATATATAAAGCCTCCATCCTTAATTATACATAACGATAAACCATAAAAAGAAGTCAAAACGTCCAAATTTGTTTACCCAACAGATAAAATCCGTTGTAATTTAAAACTACATACTTGATCAACTCAAGTTCCAATTCCCATATTCTGATTAAAAGAAACGACAATCAATGAAAACCCAAAATGTTACAAAGAGACGTAGATAAAAGAGAGCGACAGGAAAGGGGCATTACATCAAGATGATTAAGCAACTCATCGGTGGAAGACATAGGGTTTAGAAGCCTGTTCCCAGCATCCTTCAACTGCTCCTGAATCTCAACCTCATTAATAGCCATTTCACGCTTTGAGAGACGAGAGCTCGAAAACCCTAAAACCCCAGAAGAACAATAACTAGAAACTATCACTTTTACACACTTCTCTGAGCTTTTTGCATGCCTTCCTCAAAAGACCAAACCCACAACAGAAGTCATCTTGTTTATAAGTCCAGGAGCATAATATCACTTCTTTTGTTACAACTCAGCACACACAAGCAAGGTGCTTCTATCAATGCGTAAAGCATGCAAGCGGAGGTTACTAAACAGCAATTTCAGATTTGCCCATAAATTTACTAAAGTACAGCGTATTAGGGTGGTCTCGAATTCAGTGGCAATGCTATCTGTTTTCAATGGGTATATGTATAGTATATAGGATCCTTGAAGTTCTATGACATTGGAGAGGCTTTTAGCTCTGAGTCTCAGTGGCTGGTGTTTCATTTTTAGCCAAGTATCGAACACATAGTACCCATTTTAACTTGTGAAAGTTACATGGCGGCCTTGAAGAACTTGTGTTTTCTTGACAAGTCACATTGCAATTGCACGCTTGCACTGACAAGGTAACCCTTCCGTCCTGTACCCAGTTCGATGATACGACCCTTTGGGTCAGCTATATCGTTTAAAGTTGGCAATAAAGTTTAGGGGAGTTGGCAAACAAAGAACAATATAGTCAAATACTGTAAAGAGACTTCCTGAAAAATGAAGCCTGTGGATGACATGAAGATTTCTTGCTTTGTGTAGGAACCAACCAAATAGCTGCCTTCTGGTTCGTCTATGCAAGTTTAGTGCGCAAGGACAAGTCCATTGCTAATATAGCATGGCTTTCCCAAAATCCTTTTTTCAACTAATAGTCGATATTCTATGATGTGATCCGTAATTCCAAATCTGCCCTATTTTGGTGAATAAATTGTCTGACACATCGTTTTTGGGATTTATTTCAGAAGGGGACATCTTTCGTTGTGGTCGATGAGACCAATCACATCCACATTCCAAGAATAAATAAGTAATAATTCAGGAAAACATAGTTAAAATAAATGGTTCTCAACAACAATTTCACAAATTGATTGTCATCTCAAAAAGCAAACATCTCAAATAGAAAAAAATCCAAAAACTCTATTTGATGAGTTGACCAACTAATTAAAAAACAAAACTCATAACAATGTTCTGCTTCTCAGTTAGCTTTGATGTGTTGTTGAACAACATTAAGACCTTCGCTCTCTTCCCCAAAATCCTGCAAACCAGTTTAGGAAGTAGAATTAGCCCAACAGGAGACACTAGAATAGCCAAAATAACACCTTAATTTAACTCATACCTTCACAACTACACAAGAGCAACCAACTACCTTCCTGGCCTTGCCCTCAGAATCAATCTTACACAACTGCAAGTAGGATGCAATAATATAGTTCCGTCAACTTTTACACACAACTCACCACACAGTGATTATGAGCATAAATAAATAAATGGTTGTATCATAAAATCTGTGTCACCATGCAAACTTTGCATTGAAGAAATCCATTAATGATCTATTTTACGACTAAATAAGTTCTAAGAAAAGAAATTAAATATGTAGACGAGCCCTAGAGAGAATTTTCTTGAGACACCATACTCATCCAAAATGACAAAATATATTTTCAGATGCCTAACGAGTGATATGCAATTCAAGTAAGAACGATAGATGGTAATAATACTCATGACCAATCTAAAAGTTGGTGCATTGTAATTTGACTATGTTCAATATTCATGTGTTAACGCAAGTTAAAGCATGAGGCAAATCACAAGTGACTACTCAGACATGGATGCCCTTATATTAAATCCAAAAAATATCAGAACTGCCATTACATATCATTGACTACATCAACCTTGACAATTCTTTCTATATTTTGCCATCTATATTTTGCCATCAATTTGAAGGTACCACTGCATCGTATATATTCAAATATTTAAATCTAGCAAAAGCTGCTTAAGGTAAAGTTCATCTCAAAGGAGATATGTCTATATAGAAACATGATCCAGGAATTGTAAACTTGAGACATCTACAATAACTCATGAATGAAATCACGAGTCAACAAGCTGATAAGATATACTTACACCAGCCCACTCGCCAAGGGTCTTGGCACTAGGAACAGTTAGTAGGCTCACACCATGATCAGCACAAAGCCCTTTGACCAGTTTAACATAGTCAGGTTGATTGCAGTCCTCTGCCAACACACACAGCTGGGCAGCATGCTTCTCGATCACTTTTGCACCTTCATGAAGACCTTTGGAAAGGCCCCCATGAGCCAGAGACTTTCTCAATACAAGCTGCAGTGCAGTCATCAGGTCCATAGGCTCACCAAGTGGCTGAGCAGATGCGTCAACAGCAATAGCACCCTCTTCACTGCAAATTTGGAAGTTAAATCAGGACAAGACACATTTTTTTCTTCACAGAAGTAATTAATGCTCTATTTGGACTTGACTTTTACATATATGCCTGTTTCAATTTATCATCACAAGCAATGAACCAAAATTTCAGAAAGACTGACACAACACGACAGTCGGTACAAGATACACAGACATTTCAGAAATTAGAAAGAAGGACGAGTCTGTTGTTAATCAATTAATCTTATCCGTCCAAAAACAAACAACAATGCTGAAGACTAAAGCACCTAAATATTCAAAGACAAAACCAGGTAAAGCAGTGTAGGAGATTACCGTACCCTCACCTCACCAAAGATTTAACAGTGAAATATAATCCACTTCTCTTTGCAATGGTGTAATCCTAAATTCAAAATCACGTACCATACAGAATATATTGGACAATCATGCATCTAAATTTACTTACGCTGCCATTGTTCTTGCCAATTAAGCCCAACAACTATCTCCTTCCTGCAGAGAGACAAGGCTCCAAATCAAATCTCGAGTAACAACGGCTATAAGATTCCCAATAACAAATTGATACAAGCAATAATCTTCTTTCTGAACAGATAACTTAAAACAATCGTCGTTACAGTTGATAATACCACTTACCAAAAACCCTTTAACCGATAAAGATTGTTACTTATCAATAAAAATGGGCACAAAAGTTAACTATAAAGTCTAATGATTTTGGATCCGTTGTCAGTCATAAAATTAATGGAGGCTTAGATCGAAAAACACAACAAAAGGAAATCTTTAGAAAAATTTAAGCTTATTTTTTAACAAAGTTTCATGCAAAGAGAAAGAAAAAGCCAGAAATAGAAGAGGGAGACCTATAGCAACGAGGCAAAATGCGACTGCGAAGGAAAGGAAGGAAGGCTCACAGCTTTGCAAAACCCTAAAACCCCACCCCCCAGAAACATGGGCTAAAAATGGGTCCAAACACACCGCGGTGAAAAACGGTTCCGAAAATAAAACTATAATTTTAGTTTGGGCCAACGTTATCCACTGTTTGAACCCAAAGAAACTGCTCAAGAAACCCTGTTTTTGTAAGATGTATGGATGTTGTTTTCTGGAGTCGGCATCCCATGCATCTTTGTTTGATTGGTAATTTAAAAATTAAAAATAAAATAAAATGGGACATAATTTGCAAGCAAAATGGCTGCATAAGGAACTTTTCCCTGGTTGTTTGCTCATCGATTATGGCTATTGTTCATCCACCTGACCTAAGAATATTGGGATTAGATTTCTCATATTACTTTCGTTGGTGTTACACATTGTTTTAATCTACTTGGTACCGAATTTGATTCTAATACGATGCTATACCGATATCGGTTAAATATTATGTACCATTTCGGATAATTTTTAAATTTTATAAAATAATTTCTATATTTTTTTAAGATTATAAAATAGCACTTAAATTTTGGTTGCAACAACAGGAGTCCTTGCTCATGAACAATTTGATTGTGGATTGTGTATTAGGAAATGCGCCAGTAGAATATCACGAGGAAGAAGCAAGAAAAGAGAAACTATGAAGCTTGCGTGAAGGTTGATAGAATCACATTTTCAGCCATTTTGGTTTGATTGGTTTTTTCCCAGCAGACTTTGGCTCTTGAGGAAAAGGGGCCAGAACTTGTATCACAGGTTCGGGTTCAGATTGAACAGGCTCCCTTGGTTCACAGATAGCATCCAGTCCTTTCAAATAGATAATTTCTTCATGAAGGAATGGACCTGACTTGATGGCTATATCATCTTCATCCGAACAGCAATCTAAGAAACATACAGAAAGATATAAGCGAGACAAGCTGAGGGACACATAATGTAAACACAACACTAGAATCGGGAAAAATAATTTTACCAAGGCACCTATAATTAGAACGTATTCAAATGATTGTTCTTTGGAATGGCATAAACAAATTACAGAAAATTAGGATAAGATACTAAAGGAAAGGATTGAGGAGTTAGATGTTGGGAATCTTGAAAACTAGAATGTAGTATGAAACTATGAATTCTTAAATTCAATCCAAGAACTTTTCAAGAATAGAATGAAACTTATCGAGAGGGGAAAAAAAAAAGAGCAGATGGGCAGGCGGTCCGATGATGGAGACGCCATTGGTGCGATGGCAGGCGGTGGAGGGAAGTGGCTTGTTTGGTGGTTCGAATCCAATTCGTGAGATGACAGCTGGTCATGGCTATAAGAAACGCAACGCAAGGATTCCTCCAGCCGAAATTCAATCCCAGACTTGTCTGACCGCTTTTCTAAACTAAAACAGTACTCCCAGGTAAGGACAGGTGTCATAGCGCAATCATCACTGATGTGGTGTCCAGTCACAACTCGCGGAGCAGTGGCGGCCGACGACTACTGTGCTGCCTGTGTGAGGTGGGGTTGGCTGCGAGTCTGGCACGCGGGAAACAAAGAGAAGAGAGATAACAAGATGGGAGACTTTCAGGGATTCAGAGTTCGGCAGCGGGGGCGGGAGGGGTGGGTTGGTATTTGTCAATTATTTGTTTTACAAATAAGTCTCTTTATGTTTTTTTAACTTTAAGGTATCAGCCGGCAAAATTTCAAACCCTTTTTTTGTCGGTGGTGACCAGTACGGTACCAATTCCATAAAGTTTAGTTTGAATGATTTGTTCAAATGTTTTAGTTCTGTAGTCAGAAAGGTACAGGAAACCGAGGCTCCAGCATTTTGGAACTGTTATTGCATACCAATCTAATCTTTGTATTCTACCCAGTTGCCAAACAGCTTTAACATTTCATTCCATGTGCAAACATTTTTAACCTGTGGCAGTTCTCCTTGTCAATTCCTGCAGTATAGGAGAACTTTTATCGATCAGGTTATCGTTAAATCTGACGAGGCATAACTACTGGTTTAAGCATTAGATGCTGCATTTCGAACTAAGGAACAAGAACTATAACATCGTCAGCCAAATTGCAACTGGAAAAGTCGTGAGCATTATGGTTGTTCATAAGAGTGAGACTAATGGCAGAAAAATATTCATAAAGTTAAAAGCCTTGTTGACAAAAAAAGTGTACAACAGATTGAAGGTGCAGAGAAACACATACAGTTGAATGAGCATCTTTAAAGTCACTTTGTTTCGCTTTTAACGTTTCATATCTACTCTTCACAATCAATGAAAATCCTGTCCATTCTCAACACCTAAACCATACAATACACCAGCATATTTCTCCAAGGAGCCGCTAAAGAAATTATCCTTCAGCTTCCTGAATGTATATGCAGTGAGTAAACTATCTGAACCCGCTTGATGGCATATGCCAACTCTCTCCACTTCCAACAACTCTGCGAGTTTGTTCAACCCTCCATGAAGGCTATTGCAGTACCTCATCAAATGCTTGATATCATAAAGGGTCGGGAAGTAGATATTAATCAAATTAAAGAACGCCACTTGCGTCTCTGGCAAGTTTTGGCACGTTAAGAGCTTAAGCAAGTAGCCAAAATCGTAACCACTGTGAAACGTCACCCAATGCACATTATCATTCAAGACAATCCCTGAAGACATCAAAAGCTCACCAAATCGCATTGCATCAATACCCATTTCATTATTCTTCTTGAAGTCTATCCCACTCTGCCGCAAAAGCTCAATGGAATCGTTAGCAAAAACATCCTCATTCACGTTGAATTCACAAAAATTGAATTGCCAAATGCAATACTTGTCAGTTCCACAAGTCGGTAAATTCCCTAGGTCATCCGAAAACGTGAGACCCAATTGAATCAACTTCAACATATCCACATTTTCCTTCAACGTTTTGTAGTGATAGTCATTGCTGTTCTTAAAATTGCCAACCGGACGCAGGACAATGCCCGGAAACTCCGTGTCCATTGCAATATAAGGGTAATCATCGACAATTTCACGGATAAGAGTGAATTCTTCTTCGATGTTGTCATTCCACACCTCGCGAATCTGAATTAAATCGCCTTTAGGCAACAGCGACATTAAACCCAACACAGAAAGCGAAACGACACAACCCCAGGCCTCCAATCAGATCGTGCATTCAGTTTAGCAAACCCTAAAACAATTAAATTCAAATGTTATCAAGAAATCTGCGACAAAAGATTAAAAATTTAACCACTACGAAGAAAACCCTACACAAAATCTCAAATTTAAGGGATAACCCAAATCAAATTTAGGCATAGATCTAGAGAAAACTCGTAAAAAACCAGAAGACATCGGAAAACGCAACACACACACATATTTCTAGGAGAAAAAAAGGAGATATGTACGGAGAAATGGAATCTGACCTGGACTTTGATAGATCTGAAGCAGAAATATCAGATCTTGACCAGCAAATTCTAGAGAGAGAAACAAGCATTTAGAGAGAGACAGAAACGTCTCAGAGGTTTCGACGTATGTCGTAAATATCATTTTTATTTTTATTTTATTCATTAAATTATTATAAATGAATGAGAAGGAAAAGAAAAAAATAAGAATTTCAAGTTTTTTGTTTGTTGGCAAAAAAAAAGTTTAATATAACGAATATTATAATTTCAAAAACTTCTTTTTTAAATTTAACAAATAAAACATTCTAA
>JANIHY010000001.1:21611467-21623512 GCA_027479065.1 Erythroxylum brevipes
GAGAGCTCGTGGTTAAGTAAACTGTAGAAAGACCTAGAGCGGACGACGGTGAACAACTTCCTCAATAGGCCCGGGAAAATAGGAGGTTGTTTGGATGGCAAAAACTGCTTCGGAAGTCGGAATGGAACCGAAATCAGGTATTCTGCTTTTCCTTCGTTTTTACCCATTCATGTTTGATCCTGGGTGCGTAATAAGGTCTGTGCTACATGTTACAGATTCCAGTCGACGATTTTCGTTTTTCTTGTGGTTTGACCTCTCTGAATTGGGTATTATCACTCACTTCTAGGCTACATAGCAAAGTTCTCCAATTGAAATTGGATTGAATTGAGAACCCGAAAATCGCCTCTTTGAATTATAGAGACGAAGAAGAAACACCGTTGGTCTCTTCTGATTTTCTTTAGAAGAACCATACACGTGATGTTCATATCCTAAGCTCTACGTTTTTACTTGTGTTTCTTGCCTATGGAGCAGCTCAGAATCTTAAGACCACTGTCAATAAACAAACCCAGAAATTGTAGACGGAAGCTATTACAAAAGATAGCAGAAGATGCAGAGACTGGGAAGACGACGAAGATGATAGATTTTTCGTTGATTTCTATACCCAGAGACCTTTTAACGCAAGTGATAGAAATAGCTTAATCAACGAAAACAAATAGGCAGTAGATATAACCAGAGAAACAGCGGAAGAGGTTGAAGACGCGCAGAAGATTATACAATCGGCGGAGGAAACTAGTTTTTGGGAAATATAAAAATCTGTCTTAAAAATACACGGAAACGTCTTTTTTACGTTTTCAAAAAAGTGTTGTAGTTTTTTTTTAACAACAAAAAACGAAAACAATTTCAACCAAACCAATTTTCAAGGGCTGTTTTATTTTTTATGAAAACAACAACAAAAAACTCAAAAATAAAACGGAACCAAACATCTCCTTAATATCCTCCAATAACTCTTCTCAAATGCCATTTAAACTTAAGGGAAATATCCTCCAATAACTCTTCTCAAATCCCATTTAAACTTAAGGGAAATAGCGTAAATTATGTCTCTTAGAGCTCAAATGACCAATATACTTCTTAACAATGGACTTCTTGGTTACAATGATGGAACTAATCCTTGTTCACAAAAAATAATCTTGGCTATCTTTTTTGGATACTAAGATCATCTTATACTTTTCAGTATTCAAACTAGTATCAATAGTATAATCAGTCCAATAATAAAATAGTTGTACCACTTCAACTGATGCTTGGGAAAAATTAGAAGCAAGCTTTACTAATCATGTCATATAAGAGGTCCACGACTGTGTTTTAAGAGAGAAGAAAAAAGCTAGTTATGCTTTCAAAACTAAAACATAATGTGTTCTTCCTAAGCCAAGCCAAAAAGGGACATTCCTTTTTTCCACCCAAAATAAATTAATAAAAACTAAAATATTATCTTTAACCTATATAACTACACTAATAAAAAAAACAATGCTCTCATAATATCTCTAAGAGATATTTACAAAATATTTCTTGATAACATTAGACAACTTCCAAATTAAGTCCTGATCCTAGCTTTCATTTTCCTTAAATGTGCCCACTTCAGTCAAACACCTACAACTTCCAAATATCTTTTTGAATTGAGACTCCTTCTAAAACTCCAACTTTAGCCTTTAACAAGTCCTAACTACCAAAAAAACAAATTTACACAAGATTAAAGGTATTAACTCACAATAACAAAGTAATTAATATTAAAAACATGATAAATAATGACACCAACAAATTTCCCCATACTTAACCTTTTACTCGCTCTCGAACAAAACAAAAGCTAACACTAAAACTAATCAAAACTCATTAATTCATCTTCCATAGACTAAACACATTCAATCCTCCAAATCTAGACAAACCCGAAGCTTAAGCAATTACACACATAATGACAAAAGTTCATCAATACATAGGAACAAAGTTAACTTAAGACAATCTTAAGACAATTAACTTAAGACAATCTTGTCTAAAAGCAAATGCAAAACAAAGCAAATTTCCTGTCAAAATTCACTTTATTCCCTCAGTTGTTTAACATTAAAGTGTTTCACTCAAGATCCATCTGATAAATCACACTACCATATGCTTGTAATTTCACCAGTCATACTCCATTTAGATAACGTAAGTGTATCAATCAAAAGGACTTTAATTATAGGTTGTAATGAGGCTAGGGTCAAACATATAAACAAAATGGATTTGAAGAGTTTAAACTATTAGATTTTAAAGGCACTCAATCATAAGTGTAAGAGAAACTAGGAAAGAAGTATGCCTTTTGAAAAATAATGCACTACTACTTTCAACTCTTATAGTTATCTTTTGTTACTTTATTTTTGTTTTGTTTTTTCATTTTCTCTCTTTTTTAGTTTTCTTTTTCTTTTTGATACTTGAATTAAAAAAAAAGAACAACCAAGGCAACAAGTAATCTAAATCACATTTAAAAGCATTTCTTGAATTTAATAAATAACCAAAGGAATATAAAAAACTTCAATCTTCCTCCATACTTATGATTTTTACCATGGATTGAACTTAAATGGCTTACTAGTCTTATGGCTTGGTAAGGATATTGTGGTCTTAAGGTTAAAAGAAGATGTTCAATTAAAAGAACAAATGAGTTATGACTCAAAGGGATTGATTAAGGAATTTAGACTAAGTGTCTTTTTAAAGCTAAAGGGTTAAGACAAAGAAGGCCTTAATTATATTCATACCTCATGAGTCTAGATGAATTTTAATTAGTTCAAGAGCAAGTTCTAAAAGTAATCCATTAGAGGTGCATTGCACACAAGAAAGAAATAGAATGAAATATAAGTGTTTGTCATTATGCTTTAAATTCTCACATAGGTTCATAATGAAATCTACCTCAATTCCATAATCTACCTTATTCCTCATTTGTTAAACTTTTTTTTTAAGTTACTAAGATCAGCTAGTTCAATTAACCCAAGTGGTTACCATATGTATTTAGGCTTTTCAAATTTAAATTCAAGTGTTTCATTCAATCTATTTTATAAAAATGTGACTAATTTCATGGTTGGAAAAAAAATTATGCAAACATAATCAAAGCATTCACAAAACGTACAAATCTCCACAAGCACATGTTCACTCCCCCATACTTATTATAACCTTGACCTCAAGGTTGTCACATAAACAACCATAACTACTAAACAAACAAACCACAAAAGGAATATAAAATAAATAAAAGAGAAAGGTTAAAGAAAGCTTCTTTAAAGTTGAAATAAGCTAGGGTTATTGACTTGGTGGTTATGGTGGTTAAAAGTTATGTTGTTGCCAAAAATCAAGTTGATTCTTCTCCATTTTATGCATCTTAGGGTGCTTCCTAAAAGTGATTCTTTATCATTTTATTAGCTAGGCAAAATTAAAATTAGATCTTACCCAATATAAACTGGACTAGCCAGTTTAATTTTCTCCACATTTTCTATCTACAAGTTCTCGTAATACATTTTTAACCTATGGATATTAACTTTGAACTCTTTTAAAGTGTCTAAACTATAAATTTCCATTGCACCATGAGAGAACATATTAGTAACAACAAACAAACAAAGCCAATGAGATCAAAATTTTCCCATAAATAATTTAAGCTTTGAATAGTAAAGGAGAACCTTTTACCCCATTGAAAATTGCTTCTTTGAAATCATATTATTGTAGAAGGCTTATTTTTCTCCTTATAAATTCTAGCATTTTCATAAGCATCATTACAAATCTTTTCTAGCTCTTGAAATTTGCAGTTTTTGATTATTACCACCCTTAAATAAGTTTATATTACATTGTTTAACAGCCTAATAGGATTTGTGTTCCAATTTTATAGGTAAATGGCAAGATTTATCAAAAACTAACCTGTATAGAGACAAACCAATTAGATCTTATAGGCAATTCAATATGCCCATAATGCACCTTCCAAGTGCAAACTCTAGTCTTTGCAATTTGGATTTACTACTTCCTCTAGAATTGATTTGATTTTCTGATTGGAAACCTTAACTTTTTTGCTAGTCTACAAGCAATAAGCAATTGAAAGGTGACGTTTATCCCATATTTCTTCATCAATTGCCTGATTGCAAAATGGGCTTCATAGTTGCTAATAATAGCTTGAGGAACTTCAAACTTGACAAAATGTTAGACTTGATAAAATCTACTATAACTTTAACATTGTCAACATGAGTAGCCTTAGCTTTTATACACTTTGGTACATAATCCTCAACAAAAATAATGCAATTCTTACTAGAAGAAGAGGGAAAAGGACTTATGAAATATATTTCCCATACATAAAAAAATATCATGTACTAGAATGATTATGAGTGGCATTTGATCTTTTAGTCTCAAGCTACCTATTCTTTGGCGATGATTACAATGCTTCCAAAACATATAGGCTTTATAAAATAATTTAGGCCAAAATAACTCACATTCAAGCATTTTAAGGTTGTTCTTTTTGGACCAAAATTTCCCCTCCATAGAAGTAAATGACAAAAATTTATAATTGAAGGAACCTCATCATACGAGACACACACACCTTCTAATAATTTGAACATAACAATCCAAAGATGAGTTCATCCTATATATAATATTTTGCCTCTCTTTTGATTTTGTTTTTCTTCGCTTTAGATAAATCACTAAGTAAGAACTTATTAATTAAGAAATTTACTATTTCAATGTACTAAGAAATTACTTACTAGATGACAAATAGATTCTCATTTGGAAATTCATCTTAAAGCTCATCAAGTGTGGCATTAGGAGTTATCCGACTAAGGTCATAAACAACCAAAATTTTAGCTCTCTTTTTATCATGTATCTTCACATTAACTTCTTATAAGAGCAAAATCCGCCAAATTAACATTAGTTTGGTTGCCTTCTTAGGCAGAATTTTTTTTAAAGCTGTATAGTCTAAATAAATCATGACCTTGGTGCCTAACAAATAAGATCAAAATTTCTCTAGCTCAAAAAATACTTCCAAGAGATCCTTATCTATGGTGGAATAATTTTTTTAGGTGTCGTTATGGGTTATAGAGATATAAATATAATATATGACATATGGTACTTTTTCCACTCTTTTACTTAAAACCACTTTTATTGTATAGTTACTAGCATCACACATCAGCTTAAATAGAAGATTCCAATTTGGCGGTTGAATTATTGGGGCTATTGTGAGTTGATCCTTAAGCTCATTAAATGCCACTTTACATGATTCTTCAAAATTGAACACCATTTCTTTTTAGAGTACCCTACACATGGGTTAAGTGATCTTACAAAAATTTTTAATAAAACATCGATAGAAACTTTTATGAACAAAGAAAGCACAAACATCCTCTATACGTACAGGGTAAGGCAGAGATTTTTTATGACATCTATCTTAGCTTTGTTGGCCTCATTCCCTTAAAAGACACAAAATGACCCAAATTTGTGACTTGGTCAATCATAAACTGACATTTTTTATAATTCAAAACCAAATTATTTTAAATTCAACATTTTAGCATCTTTTTAAGGTTAACTATATATTTTTAAAAATCTCACCATAAATTATAAAATCATCGATAAAAATTTTATGCTATCTTCCACATAATCAAAAGATATTTATTATACACCTTTAGAATGTTACAGGAGCATTACATAACCCGAATGACACCCTCTAATAACCAAAAATGCTAAAGGGATAAGAGAAAGCAGTCTTCTCTTGAACCTCTTGTGCATCCAAAATCTGATGATAACTTAAATAATAATTTAGACAATAATGATAAGATTTTCCATTAAGTCTTTCAAGCTTTTGGTAAATCAAAGGAAGCGAAAAACGATCTTCTCTTAGAATTGAGTTCAACTTTTTATAATTTACAAAAACCCTCCATTTGTGTTGAATACGAGTACTACCAACTCACCATCATTGTTATCTATAATGGTTACTTTATTTTTCTTTCAAATCACTATCCTCCTTTTTAATCACCTCCATCATAAGTCTAACCTCAACTGGGGTTGCCTTAACTCTTTAGCTCCATCCTCTAGTAAAATTTGATAAATACAAATTGATGGATAAATGCTTTTTAAATTAGCCACTATCTAGACAAGAGCTTTATTGTGATTCCTTAACAGTTAAACTAATTATTCCTTAACAGTTAAATTAATCAAGTCTCTCAAAAATAGTTTCAAATATATCATGTTCACAATTGAAAAACTGAATGGGGTTAATTGTTTCGCAAACTTTCCGTAAACTTCTTTAACACCAACAAAATAAAACTACGCAAAAGCAAAATAATAAAAACACCAGAAATTTGATAACGCTGCTCAGCACACATTGCCTACATCTGTGGGGCTCTCACCCAGCTTAATACTTTCACAAAAGTACAATAGATTTATCTAAGGCTTTACTGAGCTGACACTACTTAACCCTTGACACTATCTCTCAACCTCACTTCCCGTAAAAGAATTTTACACTCAATAGTATGACTAACTCGTACTAACCTCGACAGAGGATTTTTTCAATCAATCTTCTAATGAAAAAAATAATGAACAAATAACTCAAGTGATTAAAATAATAAAGAACGAAAACTAAATACACTTGAGATAGACAAGAACAACTTCTCGATAAGTTTCGCTCCACAGAAATAGATCTGAAAGTTGTTCTCAACAACAATGGGCTGATTCATATAAACACTAGTATTAATTCATAGCTATAGGATGAAGACACCATGTATAATAGCCCATGCAAATAACCTAACTTTCCTTCAGCCTCAATTTTAAGTTGGCCTCACACTCACGATTTTTAGCAATTTACCAAAAGAAGATTAATAATTCACCAACGTAGACACATCCCACAACCAATCAATCAATGCCAAGACTCCAATTAAAAAATCAATTACGCAAGCCTTCCTACGCAAGCCTTCATTGCTACACATATGAAAATCACGCAATTACCCATGCAAAAGAGAGATCAATCATATAAGGAGTCCACTTCTGCTATATATCAAGACACGCCTACGACTATGCAATTCTCCTATAAACCATCACTCCACTTACTATAGCTTCCAATTAAATAATCACACAGTCGCAATGTATTTCAATAAACAATAAAATGCACACTACACGATGGTTATTCAACTATCTTAAAAGCAATAACGCACATCACTCTTGTTTCATTAAACCCCCAATTCATATTAACTCTGTCCCATATATATGCAAGTCTTTTTTTTTGCTGCACACACTGCACTCAGTTTCTTCTCAACTTGTATGTTTTAATAAACTTCTATCATAAATCAAGTATGTGGGGAACACTTCCTCTGGAGATCCAAGGGGGCTTCTTCAACTTTATGCAAAAACATAAGACACAATATTCCCTTTTGATAGGCTTCAATTAAAACTCAATCTCTAGATGCATGTTTTGGATAGACTTCAATTTAAACACAATCTTCGCATCTACTGCAAATCTATTAAAACACAATCTCCACCCATCTACATCAATCCATATAATAATTTTAATTTTCTTATATGTCCAATTTAAAATGTCAAAACTAAATAAGGTATATATAAAATATATCCTAACAACAATGTAGACCAACTAGCTGATTATCCCACTAAGTCTTTTGCCCAAAAACCTTTTTTTACTTATTGTTCCAAAACTTAGTAGCCTTCCTGAACTCTTCCGCTTTTGAGGATATGATAGAAATTAATTATAAATTGTAATAGCTCTGTAATTGAAGGTGAATTTCTAGCTATGCAATATCTTCAATTTAATTAATTCATTATAAGATATGCTGGCTAAATTATTTTTATGATTAATATTTGTAAATTTCGTTATATTTAATTCATTGTATACTTAAAAGTGTTTTCTTAAAAATGAAATGTAGCAAAATTTACAAATATTATTTAATCATAACCCCATCAAACATTAAGAAATTTAAAATAGTTAAGGAATAATCTTAAAATAGTTAAGGAATAATCTGGGGATGACTTTGAAAGTTCAAGTGGAAGAAGGTGCCGAGTAGTAGTTTGACAGTACAAAACCATCTTGACCAAAATGAAGACAGATAACTGGCCCTTGAACGAAATGAAGTGTGGATTTGGGTTAATTTTTGGAGTCATGATTCCACCACAACATGAGCAGGTAAAGAAAGAGAGGGTGTGAAGTTTGAGTGTGACTTACCTTTGTGTAGTGGAAAGAAATTGTGATCCTCAGACAGTAAAATATGCCATAGCATTTTGACATTCCTATGCGAGTTTGAGATAGTGATCGAAAAAAGTATCAAGTACTTCAACTTGGAGACTACTATTTGAAGAGACAGATAAAGAAATGTAACACAGAGATATTGGGTCCAAGTCTTGATTAGGCAAACCAAGCCAAACCCAACAAGGGAATCATTTCTGTTTGTTTGTTTTTTTTTTTCCTATTGCAATAGACAAGCACGTGACTTTAAAGGCCAAACTTCACTCATTGCCCAACTTTTTCTGCACCATACCATCAATACCCCCACCCCTTTCGGTACTTCAAACGTCAAATGTATATCTATAGCTAGACGGGCATATGTATGTTTTGTGCGTATGAATTGAATCTTATCCAAAAGCCCTTTCTAAGTATTTTACTATTATATGTTACAAGATATCATTTTCATTTTTGTGACATAAAAATAGGAAATACTTTTCACTTTTGTGTAAAGAAAGTGCCATCTGCCATCAAGTGTTTTGATGTGGACATATAATTAGTTTTGTTTACTGATAACAATATTATTATTTGTTTAATAATGACCAACTGGTAACAATTGAATGTAAATTAAGTAAATGCTTGAAATCATACAATAATTTGTTAATTATATTAACAAAGTAATAACTAATTAATTGATTGATTATATATTTTAAAATAAAATAAATTCATATTTTAAATATAATTTATAATGAGTTTTGAAGTTTTAAATTCAAAATTTAAGTGGTTGAATATGTTTTTGAGTTTTTTCTACTAGTTGAGTTATTTGACAATTTTTTGTTTAATAAAATTTAATTTTTGGCAAGAGTAAGAGGAAAAGTACAAATATGTTACACCTTTATGGTATGCTAATATAATATCTCTCCTGATACCTTCTTCAAATCTTGATTTATCGTTTCACTCAAATTTAGTGATCAAATTCGAATCTTACCTAACTTAATGAAACCTAATTAACTTTGCAAGCCATAACATATCATTTTTTTTCACTTATAAATATGAAAACATGAAGCATAGGACAACACTATGGAATCACCAAGATTAAAATTCTAGATTCGTCGCTGAGTAGATATAACAAACATTAAGATTTGTAGTTTTCATCACTGTTTTTTAGTGCCTTGGTTTCAAGAATATATTTTGATTGTATTGTCTCGTTTAACCATTCCATTACATTGTCTTACATTTCCTTTCTTTAGTTTTATAAACATGTATGGATGATTAATCATATATCTACCCATCGTTTCTTTTCTATTGCTTTTAATCTACACTAGATTAATTCCCGTACAAGAGTTGGTTGCTACAAACTACATTAAACATTATTTTTCATGGTTAAGCCAAAGGCCCCCGAAATAGGTTTCTCTGGCCAAAAGTTACAATAACATTCCAGTGATATGCCTAGATAAGCTAAAGGTGGTGGGGTTTTCACTTACATCCGTATAGAGAGAAAACACTAATTAATACTGGTTATGTTACTTTTCTAGTCATCAAGATCAATATTTCCGTGCCTTGCGTTGCAACCAACTTCTGAATTTTGCGGAATGTATACATAACACAACGGCTCATGTTAGAAAAAGTAAAGGATTAATCTTACTCTATTTGATCTAATATTCTTTTTTTTTTTTAAAAAATTAAAATTATTTTTACTATAGTTAAAATTAGACCTACATGACAAGGAGTTGAAGGCCTTAAACCTGCCGTCATATTACAATATGATTAAAACAACTCCTTAAAGAAGACAATATATCTGCATGCAAGATATACCACAAACCAATCACTACAAACTCCACTTATATTTTATGACCATGAAAAATGGCAAGATACAATGCTTTGTAACCCTTATTGTTGGTATTTGGGATCTAGTCTTCTTTTTCCATCGAAATAATCCTTTAGTTGTCAATCACCAAATGAGAAGAGTTGCGAGAAATTTGTAATTCACTCTTTCTTTATTTCGATCGGGTCAATATTTGTTTCATGGTTTTCTTATGCTACATTTAAAATTGAAATTGGCTCTATTGGTGTAAAAAAGAGCTCTTTAAAAAAATGAAACACCTTAAATTAATACCTTCAGCTGACCAATTGAACCCACCATCCTATCATATGAGAGTGATAAGACCTATTATTATCTTGCAACATCTGTTTCTTTAAACTTCATTCTAGTATTCAGGACTAAACCCACAAGTATTGTGGCTTGTCAAAGTTTTCCAAATTAATCCCATTTAGTAGGAAAGGAAGTCAAGTAACACTAGGCTGAAATAAATGGGTGCCATACATTAATCTAGCAGATTTGCAATTAAAAATGACTTGCAAAATTTTTTAAGTTCATCATAGCGTCTTTTTAACTAGATATATGCACTAGAACTGTTTATATTTTATAATAAACTTTTCTTGTTGTTCCAAACCACAAGCATTTTTTAATAATCCTTTTCTCTCTCTTGTTGATCCTATAAACTAACTCTTTATTGCAGCTGAATAAAATCTTTCTAATTAAAACCTATGATATCTTTCAAGTGTCAACTTGCATGCTGCTCCAATTAATTACTTGAAGACTTCAATATTGGGGTTATCATGCCAATTAATTGTGAAGATCATGTCATTCACCTACCTATAATCCATGCTACAGCAATATGACGATTTCACTAATAATTACATAGATTGCATTATCCACTTCCTTTAGGATGGGAAATTTCAACACTAATGAGGTTTAGTGTGTGTCATCCAATTAATTATATGGGATTTTTTTGTTTCAATTTAATTGCAGGGAATTTACTTACTATACAAAAAGTATCTTTTTTCTGTTGACCATACCGAAACAAGCATCATTTATGCGTGGCAATATCTTCAATTAATGCCTCTTTAGGCATTAAATATGCTGCCAATATGTTGTTTCCACTTTAGCAATATCAAATTATTTATTTCAGAACCATGAGTACTTTTTACCTAATTTTGTAAGATTAGGATTTAGGGATAGCACCCAACTCGACTTTGACCAGAGTTGACTAGGTTATAGGTCGAGACTACTTGGCTTAGCCGGGCCATGGGTTAGACTCACGTTGGCACTGCGAGCGGACCACTAGTCACCTAGCCTACTCCTAACCTGGCCCGACTGAGCCCATTGCCATCATTATTAGGAATAGATGAAGATGTCCCTTTCAAGCGTAATTAGATAATAAACACATGTCAACTTCATACTTCTTGAAATAGAGGTATAATAGTTTGATACATAAAGTAATCTACAAAATTGCAAGTGCCATATTTGTTTGCTTGTAGCTATTTTGGTACGACAAATATATGATAGTGAACGCTTTATTTACTTTGTAAGTATAATTTGAATAGACCATGTATCATGTTAGTATGTTACACTTTTTGACCTTGAATATTAGGTGGAAAATGTTTCTTGTTGCCTTCGAAAGTAGAATACTCATCAAATACAAGATCATCAATTACGTTACTTCTATGCCTAAGAATAAACTTTGTTGAATGAGGCAGCATATTATGATTTTTTTCACCATTTGAAGATGAATTTATCAGACTTAATTGTATATATATAAGAGATGAATAATGGTGTGGGAATGCTGCACTATCTTTAATTATGTTGTCAATAATTCAATTCCATAGTGAGGAATGATAAATTAATTTATTACCAATGTATATTTATTTATAAGCATAACATATGGGAATAGAATGTTTATTGGACCTTTTTTTTTAAATCTTTTAGAATTTCTAAGATGGTATAGCATGTAGCGCCCCCTCACCGTAGGGTATACATCGGGACTCCCGACACGTATCCCACGATAAGGGTGCACTACCAGAACAGTTCTACTAATATCCACATGGCATCGCAGTAATTA
>JANIHY010000001.1:21699619-21711075 GCA_027479065.1 Erythroxylum brevipes
TCAAATATAGTCTTGAAGGTGTTTCCAAATGCAAAAGCTGCAGCTGTTAGGAATATTGCAATAGTTTCTGAAGTGGTAATTTTGATCAAAAGCAGCCAAATAATAATGGTTACAACCACCACAATCACCGACATGACTTTGTTCAACTGTTTAATTGCCACTCTAGTGTCCTTTAAAGTGAGTGTAAGCATTTTCCTTTCTTGGTAAACCCTCACCTGTAAATACATTGTCATTGTAAGTCAGAACAAATTGATAAAAGAGTTCAAGAAACTTATTTCAAGCTGTAAGTAAATAGTCAATCAGCATCCCAATACTATTGCCAACTTATTGTCCGTCCTATAAGGTTAAAGATACGTGCAGTTTATCCTCCATCAAATAGTCAATCAGAGTAAAGGACATCATTTGATCATC
Organism: Erythroxylum brevipes; assembly: GCA_027479065.1. Classification (NCBI taxonomy): domain Eukaryota; kingdom Viridiplantae; phylum Streptophyta; class Magnoliopsida; order Malpighiales; family Erythroxylaceae; genus Erythroxylum; species Erythroxylum brevipes. Next base: position 21,700,031 of record JANIHY010000001.1, read on the forward strand.
ATTGAGATGATGCACAATATGTACTACATCATCAACAAGAATTTTTCCTCTACGTGTAAATGCTCCTACCTAATGAATAATAGCATACTGCTGTTGGAGTAATTGGCAAAGCTGGATTCCAGTTTGTTCCAGGCATCAGCTGAGGTAAGTGATAATTGATTATTGGGCTAATTGAGGTAGTGACAATAGTGAGAAGCACAAGGTGATCCTTATGAGTCAAAAGGGAATACCAAGGATCAGTGTATGGTGGACAGGAATTTGATCCATCAACATAACCAAGAAGTCCATAATTAAACAGAAGATTGTCATTTGAGACTTTCACAAAGAAAATTTTATTCCATTTTTTGCAAGCTTGAAGGTAATCTAGAAGGAAGCATTAACAGAGATTAGACTACTGAGTTATCTTGAAGCATGATGGTGGTTGTCGCAAACACGATGGTTGAGTTTGGTGATGGAGAAGAGTTTTGAAAAATGCCCATGATGTAATAAGGGCAGAAGGGAAACGATTAAGATGAAGGGTAAAAATGATTAAAGATGATGACGGGAAAGAAAAGTCTAGTGTTTGTTCTTCATACAGGCTCTCTGATAGCATAAAAAATTTGAAAAGGTATGATTTTTATGTCTATTATCTGCAGTTGAACTAATTACAACGACTCCAATAATCTAATCCACTGATCTAGCCTCTAGATGAGAAAATAAAGATGTTGAGTTACGGACAATTAGCAGTTGACGTAACGAGCTGTATCAAATATGGTAAGAACCAATTTATAAGCATTTAGTAGCGACAAGATTTAATATGCTAACTTCACGATGTTAGAATTTATCCATCAAAAAGTGAGAACCACCGCATTTTAGTAGAGTACAGGACCTAAAACATTTCTTTTGTTGTCGCGTAATCAATACAGAAATAGAAAACAGTAACAAAGCTGGGAGCTAAAGCTTGCAAAGCAGAACATCCAAGGCAATATGGAGCTAAGAGAATTTTTGTGAAGTTGAAATGAAACCACAATTCCTAATGGGGTTTTTCCTACTTAATGAATTTGTCTTACCACCCAATCGGCCAAAGACTTTCTGTCAATATTTCCAGTCTGCCATCCATCAAACTTAGCTAATACAACGTCGAGTTCCTCCCTCGGGATGAACCGTCGGAGGTCATCCTCAGAAATGTATCTGCATAGAAAAAAAAAACATGGCAGGGATATCAGACACAGGAAAATATATTTAACAGCATGATATTCATAACAACCGAAAAGATTCTCTCACTTGCAAGCAGGCCCAGCAACATTCCTGAAAATTTTATGTGCGACAGCAATTGCTTCCGTTTCACTTGTAATCACTTCCCCCGAAATCTCATCATCCTGATCATGAAAACCACCATTTATTACACGCTCTACGCAAGCGTTCATAACCCGACTTCCGGAATTCAACTTTTTATTCTTAACCCTTTCCTTTTTGGCACATGAGGAGCTGCCAACCGACAAACTTAGCTCAATGAGCGGAGGCCCTGAAAGGGTTTCCAAAATATAGACTTGAAAGATTAATTCTTGAATTCTGTCAAAGAATGCATCCACCCGAAATTTAGACGAAGAAACTTCAAGCAATACAGTCTTTAGAAGCCACAAAAATGTTCCAACAAGAAGCGCAACAAGAGTCCATGTTATCAACTTTAGAATCTTTTCGGCGGACTCAGATCTTTCAATTCCTTGATTAATCAAACAAACCCAAACAAGAAGTACCAGACCAATCCAAATAAATACTTGTACACTCCTCTTCAAACAGTGAACAAAAGGCAAATCATTTATCCTCATCATATAGTTCCTCCTATTGATAAAACCAATAAAACGCAGAAACCAGCTCGTGGCTAACATACCACAGAATATCACTGTCATCAACATACACCACTTCCAAAACTTCAATTTCCAAATAACAGTCTTTCTAAGTTCTTCAACAGTTAAGCTAGCCACAAAACAGCCCAGGATACACAAACTTGCTATCCACTCGATAAAAATCCCAGCTGTTACTCTCTTTTGCTTCCTTCTTCTCGATATAAGTTTCTCGTAGATCTCCTCATCGTCATCCTGGTCTCCAGGAGAACCCCAGTCATGAGAATAGCTTGGGCCAATGTGATCTTCTAGAACCGGTTTATTCTTTGTTGGCTCGTCTTCTGAAATGTCTGGACTTGCTGGCCATGATTCCTTTGAAGAAGACACTTTTTTGAGTTTTTTGTCACCGTTGGCTTGTGCGGCTTCTCCATTACTTGAGATAATTATAGCCAGTTCTCCTTCACCTTCATGGCCTCTCTGATCTTGACCTTCCATTAAAACTCAGAAACTACAGACAAAGCAAACAGCCGAATGAGAAGTTAGTTAGGAGCAAGTTCAAAAGTGTGAGTAAACAAGCTACATTCCAACTTGAAACAAAGCAAGAAAAGAAAAACATGATATCGGCATCATTTTCAGACATTCAGTGCCAACTTGGTGAACAACGAGCACAGTAGAAATAAGACGGCGATTTGGAACCAGACTAGACGTTGACCAAGCTGTGGCAAACAGATGAAACTCCAGTCGTTTGCAAAAGGAGAATTTGTTTTTCCGTTTCTTGATACCAGGGACCAGTTTACTCAGATCAACGTTACCTCTTGTTCGACTGTATATCTTATTACATCACTCAAACTTTGATATTAAAAAATGTTAACGTGTTTTCGGGACTCGGACTTGTTTGAACAGCCTGGCTAATTTTGATATTCGTATTCCTAAATGTTGATAAAGACGACTTTAAATCGCTTTCACGCCTGGGATAAACTATTAACATTCAGAGTCCTACTTTCCTTTCAACTTGTATAAAAATGTATTCACAGGAATCTAGCACGTGCCTCTGCCATTTTAACTCATAGGGTTCATCTACTTCAATTTAATATATATTCCATTCCCAATCATGCATAAGACGAGTTCGTATGTTTCATACGTCCATTTTATCTGGTAGTTGTTGGTAAAATACCCCAAAAACACACTAATGGGCTTAGGCATGCTGGGCTACGTGGGTAGGCAACTACATGCTACAACTTCAGACTTTCTTTCCGTTGTCTTTACATGTTCACATTCTGTTATTTCTTTCCTACATTTTCATGCAAGTGGTTTTGTACATAGTATTAGCTAAATGGTTTTCGATATTGGACAATTAACACATGGTAGTATTGTTAGTTAGAGTTTTCCTTGATTCCAGAAAAAAGCAGTCAATAGAAATAGGGTTAGGGGAGTATAAATATGGTCCAGTAAATACAATATTGGGACAATAAGAAAATATATGTGCCTTTCACTGATTTATCTACGATTTCTATCAAGGTACTACATCTAATAATCTGATTCTTCTACCTTAACCTATAATGACTAATACATTCGACAACAATGGCTCTAGTGCCACAAACATGCCAACAATAAATGAATACGAGCCCTAGTCTATTACCAACATTAAAAACCCTAGTGTTGTGCTTGTTATCATACCTTTTAACGGCAACAATTACATCATCTGGAGTAAGTCCATGACTATAACTTTACATGCTAAGGACAAGTTAACCATCATAAATAGAACCTACATTATGCCCACAGTTCAACTTTATTATCAAAATGGAAGAGAGCAGACAACATGGTGAAATCATGGATTTTCAACGCCATGATTAAAAAACTAGGTGATGCCTTTTTATCTTTTACTAATGCTAGAGAACTTTGGGTAGAATTACAAGAGAGGTTTTGTGAAGCTAATAGGCCATTGTTATATCAAATAGAGAGAGAAATAAGTTCACTTAAACAGGGCACCTTAACAATTTTTGCTTATTACACTAAGTTTGAAAAATTGTGGGATGATTTGTCTAGTTTAAGTCTTATTCCTATATGTACTTGTGATGCTTCAAGGGCTATTACTGCTAAGGAAAATGCTCATAGATGTAGGCAATTTTTAATGGGTCTTAATGATGAGTTTGAGCATGTTATTAACCAAATTATGTTAATGGAGTCACTACTTACAATGAATAAAACCTTTTCTATGCTACAAATTGTTGAAAGACAAAGAGTAGTGAATTCTACTATGGATAGCACTCCTAACATGGCAATGTTGGCTAAACAATCTAATAGCCTAAAGAAAGTTGGGAGAAATAATAACAATTCTAACAAAGGGCCTTATCTCAAGAAGGAGGATAAGTACTGTGAAAAATGCAAAAAGAATAGGCATACTTTGGAGACTTGCTTCAAAATTCATATAGTCCCTTACTAGTACAACAACTTACTATACAGAGGGAGAAAGGGAAGGTAAACATGGCTTGAATAGCCGACAGTCTTGTAGATACCATACAAGAGCATAATGAGGAAAATCCATGGAATGGACAAATATCTTCTAGTCTTGCTAATTTCATTCAACAAGAGATAAGTAAGGCTATCAAAGGCAAGACTATTGGGTAGGTAAAATATTCAGGGTATCAAAACTATGTAGGTTGTGTTCACAGAATGTTACACATTCTGTGAACACAACATTCAATTATGTTGATTCTTGGCTTGTTGATTCTGTTGTATCTACACATGACAGCAGATCGTAGTCTTTGCACTAAATATGTGGTTAATAATGCCTATGATCCTGTAACTCTACTTGATGGAACTAAGTAAGAGGTTACTCATATTAGCTAGACACATATAAGGGATAGAATTTCTCTCAATGAAATCTTACATAAACCTAATTTCTTTAAGAATCTATTGTATGTCAATAAACTCACTATTTAGAAAGAAATGGTTGTTGTTTTCCTCTCTAACAAGTTGTTTTTATAGGACCTTTGGACTAATAATATTGTGGCTATTGTCAAGGTAGTGAGTGGATTATATGAGCTAGACACAGAGACTCTCCTACCCCCTTATAGCCTAAAAGGTTCCTCTTTAGAGTTCTACAAGACTGAGTATAACATCCCTTAACCATGTTAAGGTTAGAATAATAAATATGAGAGATTATCGAGAGATTAGAAAATGTCTTTCATGCTCATGCATAATATAGCATACACACACTCGTGAATAGTAAATTTTGCACATGAAAATGATTGTACATGCATTCATTGACATTTTTCCGGTATAATTGATTTTATACATGTGATTTTATTGAGAATTATAGTTTATTTATGTTAAAAATTGATTTGGAGAGTGTATTTGCTTATTTAGAATTTTTGAAATTTTTGAAAATTTTCTGAAAATTTTTGGGTATTTTTGGACTAAGAAAATTGCTAAGTGGCAAAACAATTATTAAATGGTAGTAGACTTAACCGTCAAATGGCAGAAAATTTTGATAAATGACTTTAGGATTTATTGAAAAATGTCATTAACATTGGGAGGTAATTGGAGTAGAAATTGGATTTGATTGGACTAGTTAAATGAAAGAACCTAGTTTAAAGTTATAAGAATTAGACATGTGGCAAGTAATAAGTGTCACTTGCCAAGCCATGTCTCTATGCTTTTAATTTTAAAAACCCTCCTTGTTTTGTCTCTCACGGTGCTTTTATTTGAAAGATCATTAAGTGTTTTATTCTTGTTTTCTTCTTCTCCTTCGTAGCTTCTCTTCTTCTCCATTTTCGTTTTCTCCCTTTTACTTTCACCTCCACCAATGTTGAACGTCTCATCTATCAATTTCTACTTCTATCTTGTTGTCTCTTCCATTTGTCACTAAAAACCTATCTCTACCACCTTTAGAAGATGAAGATCGTGTGATGCTGGAGAGTTAGGCCTAAGTGTCATTTTTGAAGATTTGGAGCTAAATCAAGTAAGTAGATTGTTAATCTTCATGGGTAATGTTAAATGAAGCATTTATGATGATAGTTAGAGGTTAAATGACGTAAAATGGTATTTTTTGTATGATGAACATGAGTGATGAAAAGTTTAAGTAAATGTCTTGTTTTTGGATATGTATGATGAGTAATAATTCACATATTGTTATAAAGATGTTTTGAGGTTGAATGATTTTCATAATGAGGTTAGGATGAGTGCAGAAAAAAATTGATGATTACTAGGTAAATATATATGTTATGTTTTTAGTTAATGATCACATATCGATCATGAATTGTTTATGGATGAAATGGAGTTGAAAATGAGGAGTAAATGGAGTAAAAAAGGTGATCTTTGTATAAGTGGTGTTGGGAGTAAAATCTGAAAAATTTTGGCAGATGAGTGCTGGAAAATATAACAGTAATGCACCCACTGATTATGCTTCTGTGTTTTAGCCATAACTTTTTCTGTTGTTTTCTAAATGATATGATTCTTAATTTGGATTAAATTATATACATAGGGATACATTTTTCATGAAGACATCGAAATTAAATTCTGTCTTTAAGAGTCTCAAAATCTGGCATGAAGTTGAGAACTGGGTTGTTGATTCGAAGGTTTCGTCGTAGTGAAGCCATATTTTGGCCGCGACGAACTTTTTTAGAGAGACTTTTGCTGGATTTTCAAACTTAACCGCGACAAAGCCAGATCTTGGCCGTGGCAAACTTTTTCAGATTGATGCTTTTGCTGGATTTTCAAACTTCGCCATAGCGAAGCTAGATCTTGGTCGCGGCGAACTTTTCCAGAGAAGTGTTCTGGAAAATAATAATTGGAGTATTTCCACTGAACATGTTTTGGTAGTTTAGGAATAACTTATTCTATAGTTACCTAAATGAGATAATTCTTGATTTAGAGTAACCTAGAGAAATGAGGCTACAAATTTTCTAAAGAAATTAAATTTCAATTGTGCCTCTAAGAATTCCATATTTTTACTTGAAGTTGAATACAAGGTACTGTCATAGTTTAAGAACAGTCCAGATTATTTGGAGTATAAATTTTGGAATACTGAACCAAATTGAATGTTTTTAGTGCCATTAGAAACTTAAGAGATATAAGAGCAATTTCCTTAAGAAAATTTTCTTAAATTCCTCCATTTTCTTGGTCAGAAAGAACATATAAAGTTGACCCGAAAGTATATTTCAGGAAAAATCTGAATTGACCAAATGAGTTGTGAATTTTAATTTTTATGATTTTATTGAGGTATAGACCATAAGTATATATGACACTTATGTGAGTTTGGAAATACGAATGTTTACGTGATAAGAATAATAGAGCTATACCTGAGATTATCATGAACATGCATTGTACATATTTCATATGCATAAATGTGCATCAATGAATATCTACACAATTGTGCAAATTTGTGATATGTGTATATACTTGACATAAAGGAGCATTTGGATCATCAACATCTAGACATTCCCAGGACTTCGAGGCATTAACTTCAGGAGCAATCTATGAGTAACTTAGACAATTTTACTCAATTAATTGTTTGCTTTAGAATATGTTTTGAATGATGATATGAGTGTGATTTGATTATGTTGATGCCGGACAATGAAGGTTCGAGGCTCGTGATCTTGAAGTGCTACTTGTATGTTAATGTGACAAAATAAGTGCTTCTTGACATGATTGATTGAACATGTGAGATGCATCCCATACGTGAATGCATAATTAGATAATGAGAGTTGTGACCTGAGTAGCCAACGAAAAATGAGCCTAAAGCTCCAAATGTGATTAAGAGCCAAAGGCTTACTATGTAAAATGAGTCATATATCCCTAACAAATAAGGGACAGTATAAATGAGTCCAGTATTCATAATGCATATGTTGGCTTGCCACATTTAATGCGAAAATGCGAAAGCAATATCAGGTCTTGTATAGGAGAGGTATATTTGTTTGCCCACTAATCATTCTCTATCAACCATCTTTGCTTTATCATTCGTTCCTCTTCGAATTTCAATAGGTGTATCACTTGGTTTGCAGCTTAGCAAACTGGTTTCTTTTAGGAGTTCAAGCATATATTTTCATTGTGAGACACTAATGCCCTTTCTTGATTTGGCAACCTCCATCCCCAGAAATTAACACATTTGACTAAGATCTTTTACTTCAAATTCGATGGCTAGAATCTTCTTTAGCTCTCCTTTCAGTCACATCATCCCCTATTAAGAAAATGTCATCAACATGTTCAATTAAGATTGTTTTCTTTTCTTCTTTAGATTGTTTGAAGAACATAGTATATTGACCTTGTTGATACCCTTGGCCTCTTATCAGTTATGCAAATCTATTGAACTATACTTTAGGAGATTGTTTCAATCCATAGAGTAATTTTCTTAACTTGCAAACTTTGCCTTGTTCCCCCTCCTTACAAAACCTCATTGGTAAAGTCATAAAATTTTCTTTTTCTATCTCACTATTTAAGAAAGCATTCTTAATATCTAATTATTAGAGTGTCCAGTCCAAGTTGCCTGTTAAAGAGAAGAACTCTAATAGAATTCAGTTTTGCTACCAGAGTAAAAGTTTCTTTGCAATCAATTTTATAAGCCTAAGCAAACCCCTTTGTAACGAAACTAACCTTGTACTGTTCCATTGGCCTTATATTTCACCGTGAACACCCATTTATAGCCCACTGTCCTTTTTCATCTAGGTAATTCTACTATTTTTCATATACTATTTTTTTCAAAGGCCTTCATTTCTTCCATCACTGCCATTCTACATTTAGGACTTTCTAGTGCCTTCTTGATATCTTTTAGGATTATAATCCTCTTAAGACTTGAGGTAAAAGCATGATAACTGGTAAATAAGGTATTATACAATACAAATTTTGGAATGGGATGAAGGGTGCAAGAACATGATTGTTTTCAAGCAATGGGTAAATTAAGATCATGAGAATTTGTTACCTGATCAGAGGAATGCTCATGGTGGACTTGATCTCTTATCAAGTCGAATTCCTTTGGAGCTTAGAGTGTGAGGTTCTCTTAAGGCTGGTGTTGTTGAATAGACCAATACCTTCTTTTGTTTCTTTTCAACTTCCTCCAAATTCAATGTAAGATTGTTATAGGGTAAGGTTAGCTGGATAAGTGAGATTTCAAGGATGGGAAACTCAAGGTCCAAAAACTGAGCTTTGCTCAAGTGCTCCCTCTAAAGCGAGTGCTTTAGATAGTAAAGTGTGGTTTTGAAGAAGGTAATGTCAAGGTTGACAAATAGGCGATGAGTAACAGGATCATAACACTTGTACCCTTTTGTGTAGAGGAGTAGCCAAGAAAGATGTATTCATAGGCACAAGGATCTAATTTAGTTCGGTGATGGGAGTGGATGTGAACAAAGGTCGTGCAACCAAAAATTTTGAAGGGGATATCAGAGATCATGAGAGAAGTAGGAAAGGACTCCTTGAATTTTTAGACAGATGTGGCAAAGGACTGTATCCTCTTAGGCATCTGGTTGATAAGGTATATGGCAGTAAGGATAACATCTCCCCAGTAATTTTTTGTAAGTGAGTGGTAAACAATAGGGCTTGAGTGACCTAAAAATACAATGATTTTTTCTTTCAACAATCCCATTTTATTGGAGAGTGTCAGCATATGAGCTTTGGTAGATGATACCATGCTCTTGAAGATACATACCTAACACTTGGTTAAAGTACTCAAAGATATTATCAGTATAAAGGATTTGAATATTAGTGTGAAATTAAGTATGGATCATTGAGTGGAAACTAATAAAGATTGTCATGTAAGAGGTATATCCAACATAGAAAAGTATGATCATCAATAAAGGTAATAAACCATTTAATATGTGTCTAATTGGATATAAGAGATGGGGCCCATTAGTCGCTGTGAATCACAGTAAAAGGTGTGTAGGGTTTATCTATGGATTTAAGAAAACAAGTTCAGATTCACAAATCTCACACAGAACATCAGGAAAATGTTTATTTGAATAAAGAGATGGAAATAATCGTTTCATATACTAAAAATTAGGATGACCTATTGTAGAAAGCCATAATAAAAGTTTGCTAACTTGAGAAGTAAATGTAGAATCACAACCAGTCTTAAAGACACTACAAACAGTGTGATATTGGTCACTTACAGTCTCCTCTCAAAGTAGTAGAGTCTCTCACACTCTTTAGCATTGCCTATCATCCTCCCCAATAAGAGATCCTGGGATAGGCAATGAGAAAGAAAAAGAATTCAAATTTTTGGTCAATTAGCTAATAGATAATAAATTGCACGCTAATTTAGGAATATAGGGAACAAAATCAAGGACAATGGAGTAGATATCCAAATACTCTCTTTGCCAACACATGATGAGTAAGTAATAAACAAATGATATGCATAACTTATATGATCAGAAGCTCCAGAGTCAATAATTTATGGGGTGTTAATACGAACAATAATATTAAGGTCGTTTGAAAAATTACCTCATTGGACCAAAAACCTAGAGGGAACAAACGATTGACCAGTTATCTGAAATGTGGCAGTTCATAGGGCCTTTCTAGTTGTTTAGAATTAAAGTTGTCATTATTTTTTCGTTCAAAATTTTTTTCAGCTCGAGGGTTAACCTTGATTTGATAGTTTTGATTTTTCATTCTAGGTTTTCAATATGATGGATTCACATGCAACTCCCAGCAATCGTCCTTCGAGTAACTCGGGCTTTTGTAGTGTTCGCATCAAGGATGCATCCTTTGCTGCTTTGGGCATGAATTATGTTGATGAGCTGTGTCACTTTTTCTGCCTAGGGTCTATCTGTCATATTGCTAAGCCAAGCCCAGTTTGTGGGCCTCAAGCTACATCTCCAACTGGGCATGATCTGCTTGCTACTAAGGCTGAGGTTTCAATCATTCCTTTCTCCTTTAACGTGACCTATAACCTACTATCCTCTTTGTAACGTAACGTTTGGTTGTTGTCCCCATGAGTGGAGACGGATGACAGGGACACAAAAGTCCTGCGATCCGTAGTGTTTGCTTGCTATCCCTACCTATTTTTATCCCGTCTCCAGAGCATAGGGATAGAAATTTTTATTCCTTCCAAGACTGTAGTACAAGATTTCTCATCTCCGTCTTCAAAACAAAACATATAAGCAACTTATTATTATTATTATTATTATTAATTATTGTTATTATTACTATTATTATAAATTTTGAACTTATTATTATTATTATTATTTAATTTTATTATATGAAATTATCTTCTTCTTCTTCTACTTCTTC
>JANIHY010000001.1:21792411-21806058 GCA_027479065.1 Erythroxylum brevipes
TCGGTGCTACACCCTTAAACATATGGCATCAACGTTTTGGTCATATGCCTTTTGATAAGCTTTCTCTTATTCCTTGCCTTTCTGTTTCTACTTGTAAGTTCATTAATAAATGTTGTGATGCTTGTCACCGAGCAAAACAAAGCAGACTTCCTTTTCCTATAAGCTTAAATAGAACTAAAGCATGTTTTGATTTGATTCATTGCGACATTTGGGGTCCATACAATACACCTTCTTATACTGGTGCACATTACTTCCTTACTATTGTTGATGATCACTCTAGAGCTACTTGGGTTTATCTTATGAACCGAAAACTTGACACGTATTTATATTTAACAACGTTCTACAATATGGTTGAGACTCAATTTGTAATTAGGATTAAAGGAATTCGTACTGATAATGGCCTTGAATTCACTTCAAAACAAATGCAAGAATTTTTTTCTCATCGTGGTATTGTGCATCAATTAACGTGTGTTTACACTCCTCAACAAAATGGAGTCGTTGAACGGAAACATCGCCATTTATTAGAAGTTCCGCGTGCTCTTCGTTTTCATTCTGGTTTGCCTATCTCTTTTTGGGGTGAGTGTGTTCTTACAGCTGCATATCTCATTAATTATATGCCCACACCTATTCTATCTGGTAAGACCCCTTATGAAGTTTTGTTTTCCAAACCACCTACTTTCACACACCTACGTGTTTTTGGGTGTCTTTGCTATGCTCATGAAGTTTCCAAACCTCGTGATAGATTTCAACCTCGTGCTACTCGTTGTGTATTCGTTGGGTATCCTTATGGTACAAAGGGGTATCGTGTTTATGATCTTATAACTAAAAAGATTTTTGTCTCTCGTGATGTAGTTTTTTATGAAGAACAGTTCCCCTTTCTAACAGACATTCAAACACCGAATCAAGATCCTTCTTTACCTGTTATTTCACTCCCTATTTCTGATAGTCCTGAACCAACAACTCAATCTCTCGATCCTAATATTGATACTGTCCAAGCCCAACCTACCAACAGTATCACACCGCCTGCTCGCCCCCAACGCACTCGGCGTGAACCTACCTATCTTCAAGACTATGTTCATTATACTCAAGTAATAAATCCATCTCACTCTCTGAACCAATCATCCTCCTCAGGTACTTTACATCCTTTATGTAATTTTGTTTCCTATGATCGCTTTTCTCCTTCACACTTTGCATTTTTGGCGGCCATCTCTGACATAGATGAGCCTAAAAGTTTTTCTCAGGCTGTTCAAGACCCAAAATGGCGTACAGCCATGGAACAAGAAATTGCAGCTCTTGAAAGAAATCATACTTGGACGTTGACAGAATTACCAGCAGGAAAGAAACCAATTAGCTCCAAGTGGATATTCAAAATCAAGTACAAATCGGATGGTACCATTGAACGCTATAAAGCTCGACTTGTTGCCAGGGGGTACACTCAAGTTGAAGGTCTCGATTATCATGACACATTTGCCCCGGTTGCAAAATTAGTTACTGTTAGATGCTTACTTGTCGTTGCTGCGATCAACAACTGGAAACTCCATCAACTAGATGTTCATAATGCCTTTCTACATAGTGACCTTCATGAGGAAGTTTATATGTCTCTGCCCCCAGGTTTTGGTATGAAAGGAGACAATAGTGTTTGTCGACTTCGAAAGTCTCTTTACGGATTGAAACAAGCTCCTCGAAATTGGTTTGCCAAATTCTCAACTGCTCTTCTTCATTTTGGTTTCATACAATCTAAGGCCGACAATTCATTATTTACTCTAACCAAAGACAACGGTTTCCTAGTTGTCCTTGTTTATGTTGATGATCTCATTCTTGCTAGTACTGATTCTAGTTTGTGTCAGCAATTTAAACAGTATTTGAACACCAATTTTCATATTAAAGATCTTGGTTCCTTGAAGTATTTTCTAGGTATTGAAGTGGCTCAATCTCCATCAGGCATATTTCTTTCTCAACGGAAATATGCTCTCGACATTCTCAAGGAATCTGGTATGCTCGGTGCCAAACCTTGCGCGTTTCTCATGGAGCAGCACCATCATCTGACATCGACATCAGGCTCTCCTCTCAGTGATCCTTCCCAATATCGTCGCCTCGTTGGTCGCCTCATCTATCTCACCATTACTCGACCTGAAATCAGCTACTCAGTTCACATTCTCAGCCAATTCATGCATGACCCTCGAGATGATCATCTTCATGCAGCCATGCGTGTTCTCCGCTACTTGAAGTCAGCTCCTGGACAGGGACTTCTCCTTTCCTCTGATAGTAATGTTCACCTTACTGCCTACTGTGATGTTGATTGGGCTGGTTGCCCCATGACTAGGGGGTCTTAATATTGTTTCCTATCTTTTTTTGGCTTAATATTATTTCGTGTCTTCTTCTCACCTTCAAACTGTTTTGTGTCTCTTCTCCACCTCATATCATCTGCTCTCCTTTTGTATCTTTGGTGGCCCCTTCTTTTTGTATATAAGGAATTCAGGAATGAATGTTTATCTGTGTACATGTAATGCTTCATGAAAACTTTGTTGCAATAGATATTTAAGGGTCAAGTGGTTGTTCTGTTGGTTAGAAGGCTAAAACACAATAAAGAATAAAATAGAGAAAAACTAAACCACATTATTCACTTAAGCTTGTGGTTTTTATAAAGTTTACACATCAACTAAATACCTGAAAAATAAGCTACTAAACTACTGCAACAGAGTAAATAAATAAAATAAAATATTAAATAACAATCTTAATTGAATTAATGAAGTAATCTTGGACTTGGTAAACAATATACATACCACCTAACTAGACTGATTTTGAATCAATTTCCACACACACCTTTGATTCAAAAACACATACACCTAATTGTTGTAAAAAATAAACATAGTTGTGTTGAGACAAAGACTTCATAAATAAGTCGATAACTTGATAATTGTATTGCAGAACTCTAACGTGATTCCTTCATTTGCTACTAGCTTGTAAATAAAATGATGTCGAATATCAATATATTTTGTTCTCCCATGAAAGGTTGGATTGTTTGTCATTACAATTGTAACTTTGTTATCACACAAAATTTTAGTTGCGGTAGATTATTCTTGCTTATATTTAAATATCCTATCAATCAATAATCATTGAATGTAGCCTATTCTAGGCAAGCCATATATTCACAATTTACACCTTTTATTCACAATCTATTATAAATCAGTCTCTATTTAATTTAATGAACGTGATTTATTTACTTTAATATTCTTAATTATACTCATGAACAACTAAAAAATTTAATTAACAAATTTTCATCAAATTAACAAGTGATACACCTCATAATACATAATAAAATATAAATGCAAAACATTTTATACTTTGTTAATTATTTTTAAAATAAATAAACATAATTGATATATTTTAGAAATTCAAATATGTAACTATCAATCATTAATTTAATTAATAAATAATTTAAAATATGATTCCTATAAAATTATTTATTAACAACAAAATTCAAAGTTTTAAGAATCGCATACTATTATAAGAGTATAGTTTAAAGCTATTCTTACCTAATTTCTAGACTCAACTAATTGATAAGTCCGATATATTCCTTAATCTGATCTTCGAATCTAAACATCACAAAATTATATTAGACTTATTTAAGAAAATATTTTATCCCAATTTTACTTAATAATCCAACATTATTCCCTTTTCCACTTTATTTATAACTATTTAAAAAAATTCTTGCATAACTTAACCATCATAATTACTAAAAAATCCTTAACTATTAGAAGTCCTATTTTACGCTAATTTGTTTTTATTAACATAAAAATACACTTTTAGGGATTAAATTCCAGTTTTACTCTTAAACAAAACTTAAATTTTCCTAAAATTTTTTCTTCACCACCCTTCCTCATCTTTTTCTCATTTTTTTGGCCACCTTTTCTCCATTTTATTTTGCCCATGACTTCAAATTATTGTCCCAAACAATCACAATATAGTTTCCAAGTATAAACTAATGTAAGATGACTAAAACTCAAAAATAAAAGGCACAGAATTGTTGCTGAAAATGTTTTACCTATATGAAGTTCCGTACCTTTCTATGAGATTTTTGGGTTGTTAATTTTCAAAATTTTCTCACAATTTGCTACAAAAACAAACAAAATGAACGGGACTGATTGGGCTGGGCTCAAACCGAACCTAATTGTCATCTCTATTGGCTACCCTTTTATCGTCTTGTGAGGATAAGCGTTGACAAGACCGCACCATTTCTTCTTCCCTTACTGCGCAAAAAGTATGGCTTCTTCTCCTAACTTGAAATGGAAAACGTAGCAATGAGAGCTAAATAATGTGGCATAGTTTGTTGTACCTCCAATTAAGAACTAAGTTATATGAGTTAACTTATAATGACAAGCCAATTCTATTAAGTTGTTAGCAACACGCAAACATTTTTTAACTTGGTTTTTCTAAGGAGATTTGATGAACTTGTAAACTAACCAATCTCATAATTTCTCCATTGAATTTTAACACGCTTTAAGGTGAGCCTTAGCATGAAAACCTCACTTCACAACATTTTGTTGAGTCAAGCTGCAAAGCCACCCAATTAGGACAACTTCCAGCGACGTTAGCATCAAGATCCAACCACATTTCAGTTGTTACGCGCGAATCGTTGACAACTAAATTTGCAAGTACCCAACAGTCTCGGAGAACGCACTTGGTCATAAGAACTAGAGCGCAGCAAACGGGGACCCACGAGAGTCCAGGTCGTTCGCTTGGACTGTGTTCCGGGTTTCATTATTAGTATTCGTAACCACAAAACGTCTTTTTTCATGCAGAAATTTATTCACTTCACTACCTCCATTTCAACGTCCTCTGTGTATAAATAAAACCATCCAAAAAATTGAAACATACTGAAAATTAAAAAGAAGTAATAAAGGAGAAAAAACAAAGAGAGAGGGAAGTTGTTACAATTACTATAAGAAATAAATAAGAAAAAAAAAAAAAAACAAGGCAACGAAAGGGCTTAGCTTGGAAGAAGCTGAAAGGCTTTAATTCAAAATGGCAACGAAAGGGCTTAGCTTGGAAGAAATAAAAAACGAGAATGTCGACCTTGTCAGTACTTGGCTCTTACAGCTTTTGTGTGTTTGTTTATTTCTTCAAAGGTTTTCTTTTTCTTTTTCTTTTTTCATTTTATTTAGTAATGGAATGCAATGTGTAACAGGAAAGGATACCAGTGGAAGAAGTGTTTCAACAGCTGCAGTGCAGTAGAGAGGGTCTTACCACTGATGAAGGCCAGAAAAGGCTTCAGATTTTTGGCCCCAACAAGCTTGAGGAGAAGAAGGCAAGCTCTCTCTACATATAATATGATGTCTATCTGTATAAATTTTTTTTAGACAATGGAAATTTGATTACTTGGTGAAAAATGAACACTGAAACAGGAGAGCAAGTTCCTGAAGTTCTTGGGTTTTATGTGGAATCCGCTCTCATGGGTCATGGAGATGGCTGCTATCATGGCCATTGCTTTGGCCAATGGAGGAGTAAGCATTAAGCATTCATCATCCCTTTATCTGTTAATAGTTTTACTAAAATTTCTGTACACGAGATCATCTCACTGTTTACAATTACATTGGATGAACTGATTGTGTAGGGAAAGCCACCGGATTGGCAAGACTTCGTAGGTATTGTGGTATTGCTGGTCATCAACTCCACCATAAGTTTCATTGAAGAGAACAATGCAGGAAATGCTGCAGCTGCTCTTATGGCTGGTCTAGCCCCTAAAACCAAGGTCTGTTGGAATGAATTCATCAATAACCAAAATTTATATAAGAGTTCCGTTCTAAACAAAAATGGGTGCAATTATTGAAGGTGTTAAGAGATGGGAAGTGGTCAGAGCAAGAAGCTGAGATCTTGGTCCCTGGAGATATGATCAGCATCAAGTTGGGAGATATCGTCCCCGCAGATGCTCGGCTTCTGGAGGGAGATCCACTAAAAATTGATCAGTCTGCGCTGACTGGTGAGTCATTGCCCGTGACAAAGCATCCAGGTGATGAAGTATTTTCAGGGTCTACGTGCAAGCAAGGTGAGATTGAGGCTGTTGTGATTGCCACTGGAGTTCACACCTTCTTTGGTAAAGCTGCTCACCTTGTTGACAGCACCAATCAAGAGGGTCATTTCCAAAAGGTAAGCTTGTGCTAATGAAATGATGTCCTTCCATTTTAAGTATCTATTAGTAACCTACCTTCTAATGTTTATGATCAGGTTTTGACAGCGATTGGTAACTTCTGCATTTGCTCTATAGCGGTTGGTATGGTTATAGAGATAATCGTGATGTACCCAATTCAGCGCCGCAAGTATAGAGATGGTATTGACAATCTTTTGGTGCTACTCATTGGAGGAATTCCAATTGCCATGCCAACTGTGTTATCTGTAACAATGGCCATTGGATCCCACCGTCTCTCGGAACAAGGTGCCATCACCAAGAGAATGACTGCTATTGAAGAAATGGCTGGAATGGACGTTCTATGCAGTGATAAGACTGGAACTCTCACTCTGAACAAGCTTACAGTAGACAAGAGCTTGATTGAGGTCAGTGCTACAAATTCTCTCATGCCCTTATTTTGCGACAAATTCAGGCATAATTGAGATACTTGGTATGATTCTCAGGTATTTGTCAAGGATGTCGACAAAGACCAACTAATTCTTCTGGGGGCTAGGGCTTCCAGGGTGGAGAATCAGGATGCAATTGATGCATGTATTGTTGGGATGCTTGGCGATCCCAAGGAGGCAAGTCACATCATTACCTCTTATCTTCTATGTAGCAGCTCTTAACTTAATTGGGAAGTCTTTCTTCTCTGCAGGCCAGAGCAGGCATTAAAGAGGTCCATTTCTTGCCATTTAACCCTGTGGACAAGCGTACAGCTATCACCTACATTGACGCCAGTGACAATTGGCACAGAGTTAGCAAAGGTGCACCGGAGCAGGTAATGGACAACGATTGGCACGGAGACATCAAATATATACCTAAATAACCATATCTTCTGATATCTAACTAAAAGAACAAACTACACTGCCAGATTATTGAATTGTGTAACCTTCGCGAGGACGTAAAAAAGAAAGCTCTTGCAATCATTGATAAGTTTGCTGATAGGGGACTCCGCTCTCTAGCTGTTGGTAGACAAGTGAGTTTGTATTCTCTTTCCTTTCATAACGAACCGTGTTGTAAAAAAGAAATGAATGCTCTTTGACACCTTCTTCGAGTTGTTATTATTGCAGACTGTATCAGAGAAAACTAAGGAGAGCGCAGGAGAACCGTGGCAATTTGTGGGTCTCCTTCCTCTCTTTGATCCTCCGAGGCATGATAGTGCAGAGACCATTAAACGTGCCCTTAATCTAGGAGTCAATGTCAAGATGATCACCGGTGACCAATTGGCAATTGGCAAAGAAACTGGTCGCAGGCTTGGAATGGGCACCAACATGTACCCTTCTTCTGCCCTCCTTGGACAGGACAAGGATGCATCTATTGCTACCCTTCCCGTAGACGAGCTCATTGAAAAGGCTGATGGCTTCGCAGGCGTCTTCCCTGGTAAACTGAACCATTCTAGACTTTGTTCAAAGTTGTTTCCTTCCCTTGCATGAACTATTTCAATTTAGTATTACGAAATTTCATTTCATGAACATTATTCATTCCAAGGCATTTCCTCTTGCTGTTCATGTCTGAGAGATTTTAGATTCAACGATTAAGTTGGTTTGGTGGTGAAGAACTAACACTTGAGTAACCTTACAGAGCACAAATATGAAATTGTGAAAAAGCTACAAGAAAGGAAGCATATATGTGGAATGACTGGAGACGGAGTAAACGACGCACCAGCACTGAAGAAGGCAGACATTGGAATTGCAGTGGCTGATGCAACAGATGCAGCACGAAGTGCTTCTGACATAGTCCTGACAGAGCCAGGATTGAGTGTGATTGTCAGTGCTGTATTGACCAGCAGAGCAATTTTCCAGAGAATGAAGAATTACACAATTTATGCAGTCTCTATAACCATCCGTATCGTGCTTGGTTTCATGCTCCTTGCTTTGATTTGGAAATTTGATTTCTCTCCTTTCATGGTTCTAATCATTGCTATACTGAATGATGGGACAATCATGACCATTTCCAAAGACAGGGTGAAACCTTCTCCTATTCCTGATTCGTGGAAGCTTAAGGAAATATTTGCCACTGGTGTTGTTCTTGGCACATACTTGGCCATCATGACTGTGGTGTTCTTTTGGGCTGCTCATAAAACCGACTTCTTCTCGGTAAGGAAATGTTATCAAAATTTGACTTTGTATACTATAAGTGGCTACAAATTCATTGTCATACTAATACTAATACTAAACTAACATCTGTTAAAAGGAAAAATTCGGGGTTCGGTCTATCAGAGACAATCACAATGAGCTTACAGCTGCTGTATACCTCCAAGTCAGCATCGTGAGTCAGGCACTCATCTTTGTCACAAGGTCTCGGAGCTGGTCTTACGTTGAACGCCCCGGTATCTTGCTTGTGGTTGCCTTTTTGATAGCACAGCTGGTAAGTTTTTGCTTGAGGTTCTTCTCGTTTACCATAACAAGTAACCAACAAATTTCTAATCTAATTTGTTTTCGTCAAGATTGCTACAATCATTGCCGTTTATGCCAACTGGGGATTTGCAAAGATTCACGGGTGTGGATGGGGATGGGCTGGAGTTATATGGCTCTACAGCATTGTCTTCTATATCCCACTTGATCTTCTCAAGTTCATCATTAGGTACAGTCTGAGTGGGAAAGCCTGGGACAACCTGATTGAAAACAAGGTACATTGGAATTCCATAATCCCTCTAATCAAATTCAAAAGCGGACTTTTATCTTGGGACTAATATGAATGGACTATACTATGCAGACTGCCTTCACTTCTAAGAAAAATTACGGGAAAGTAGAGAGAGAGGCTCAGTGGGCTGCCGCTCAACGTACCCTGCACGGACTGCAGCCACCTGAAACCTCAGAACTCTTCAACGATAAGAACAATTACAGAGAGTTATCTGAAATTGCTGAACAGGCCAAGAGGCGTGCTGAAGTTGCCAGGTAATGTTAAACTCGAAAGTAATAATTAACAAAACGCGAGATGCACTCATGTTCTCTCTTGTTTATGATCAGGTTAAGGGAGCTTCACACACTCAAGGGTCATGTAGAGTCAGTGGTTAAACTCAAGGGACTTGATATTGAGACCATTCAGCAGCACTACACTGTTTGATCCAGAAAACAGCAGCAGGGAGAATTAGGGAATAATCAAATTTGAGTGTAGGGTGCAAACGGTGGGAATAAATGTAATACAACAAATCAAGTGTATTAGACTGGACACCTCGGCTTGGAACTTGGAAATTGGACCAGCCCCTGTCCTTTCCTTGTACTACTTCTATTCGTTATTTTAAATGGATTCCCCATTTTTGCTTTTACCTCCTCTGAGTCCTCTCCTCTGTTACACTTCCACTAACAGTATTTGAAATGTTAGTATCTGTTTTAGTCTAAGGTTAACAGATACTAACATTTCAATTCCCATTTGTATTTGAAACTACATTACTATCTGTTAGTCTAAGGTTAGGAGAAGTACAACCAAAAGTGAAACAAGGAAAGTTGTGGCTTAAAATGTCATAGATAAATAATGGATACTGTTGCCTTAAACATTAAGGTTATTTCTAAAAAACATGAGACAGGTTCAGATGATTAGACTAATAAAGTATTCAATAACATTCTATCAAACTTAATTTCAAGTTTCAATCACTTTCAAATTTAAAATGCATGATACAAGTTTAATACTTAAAATTTGCTTAAAATAAGTCCTTATTTTTTATTAATTTGAATCGAACCTAAACTTGAATTTACCAAATTTCCATTTATTAGTTTTTAAAGCTTTTTAGAAGCTTGATTTGAACTTGGACTAATGCTGCTTCAGACTAGGGCGATTATCCAAGGCTTAACCTTTGCCAAAATCTAGTTATATTTCATCCATAGTAGAGAAAATATTATTGCTAACCAAAGTTGAATTTTTGCACAATAAATTAAGAAATCAAAGGTATTTAACATCTAAACATATGTCCCCAAAAATTATGTTAAAAATATTCATTGACTATTATTACGAAGAAAGATAGTTTAATGCATGATGCATCATATAAGGTATCAATATATATTTATAGTGGTCTAAGAGTAACTAATTTACAATTTTTCCCTAGGCATAATATTATCCTAATTAATATAATCACATCTAAATAGATTCTTTGATTTTATTTAATCTATAACACTTTCTCTCAAGTTAGAACATAGATATCAACATGCCTAATCTGTTTCAAATATAATTTATCCGAGCTCCAATTAGAGCATTTGTGAAAATATCCCCAAGTTGTTCTTCAGTCTTTCATATCCTGTAGAGATCAAGTTTTGTTATATTTTTTCACATGAAACCTAGATTATAAGTAATATGTAGTGTTATTTGATTATCACACCACAACTTTGCTGGTAATGAGGTTTTAAAACCAATTTCTATTAAGAGATGATTTATCCATATTATCTCAAATGATGATTGTGTTGTAGCTCTATATTTAGAGTTTGCACTAGATTTGGACACGATATGTCGCTTTTTACTTTTCAATGAGACTAAGTTTCCTCTAATGAAAACACAGCAACCAATAGTTAATCTTTAATCAATCTTAGAACTTGCCCAATCAATATATGAGAAACACTTATTATGAGTAAGTCCATGATTTTTATATAGAATCCCTAGACTAGGAGCTTCCTTCAAGTAGTGTATATTTATTCTAAAACAAGCTATTGATGAATGATAGGAGAAGACATAAATTGACTTACAACACTATAGAATATTCAATATTAGGGCAAGTTATCATGAGATAATTCAAATTTCTAACCAATCTCCTATATTTCTTAGGATCTTCAAACTTTGGTGAGTTGTACATTAGGGATTATTCGAACATTACATGGTTTTCTCCCATCTTTCCAGTCTCAATTAGTATATCAAGTACATACTTCCTTTGTGATAAGAGATTGCTTTTCTTGCTTGTTATTACTTCTATTGGAATATAATGTTTTAAAACTCCTAAATCTTTTGTATGAAATTGGCTTTGAAGGAAGGATTTCAATGATGAAATTCCTATAATATCACTTCCATTAATAGTAATATCATTCACATACATAACAAGAGAATGATATTGGATGCAAAATGTTTATATAACACCGAGCAATTATAATTGTTCTTAATCACGCAAAAATTTTTATTGTCTAACTAAAATTTCCAAACTAAGCACAAGAACTTTGTTTTAAACTGCATAAGGACTTTCAGAGATAAAAAAATTCCTGTTCTCCCCCTAAGCAATACAATTAGATGGTTACTCTATATACACTACCTACCAAAGGTCGGCATATAAGAAAGCATTCTTGATGTCTAATTAATGTAGTGTCCGATTATGAGTAGCTGCCAAAGAAATGAATAGATGGAATAGAGGTCATTTTAGTAACAAGATAGAAGGCATTAGAGTAATCTATAGCAAGGGTCTGAGCATAGCCTTTCACTACAAGTCATGCTTTAAGTCGAATAATAGATCCATTGGAGTTGATTTTAACCACAAATACACATTTACATTCAATGGCCTTCTTTTTAATAAGTATCATTAAGTCCCACGTACTATTAGCATCTAAAGCATTCATCTCTCATTATGTCAACCAACATGATAAATAATATTGTATGTACTGATATAATTATAACTTGTAAACAAAGAACTTACATATTCATTTCGCACGACAACAAATGATTTGGAGGTTTGATTGTGAGGAGTTTTCATTTTTCCTCTGTTAACCTTGACCTTCTCACACTTTTCCTAAATAAAGAAAACAACAGTCATTAAATCATCTAACAAGATTAATAGAAGTAAATGTGAGGGGAAAGAGAACGAACCTAAATGTTGGGCAAGACTCAATAATCACATAAACTGTTTCAATTTTCTAGAGGCATTCGTTTCAGAACATGTCCCTTTATCTCCTCATCCGAAGGAAAAATTTATAATATTTATACAGTTGATGTTGACAATCCTTGATCCTTTATTTCAAAAGTGAAGTGACACAGTTATCAATGATATTTAGCTTCATATATGAACAACAAATAAAAGTAAAATTAATCTCTAAAAAAGTCAAACAATATTGCATATAATTAAATAAATTAAAAATTTACCGAAACTTTGTCTAAAGCAATTTCTAACGAATTTTCTTCCTTCAACTTATTGACATGCCTAAGGCAAGGCAATTCAGTTCTAGCAGTTACCCCAACTCATTAAACAATTTTGTCATTAAACCTTGTTTACAAGACGACTTTGTAAGGTATCAATATGTACAAACAATTTGTTGTTTATTGCAATATTCATTCGTTACAACTCACAACTTTTAGTTATAAACTCTACCTCTTTTTTTCTGACATTGATATTGGAACTTGACAAAAATATGCATTAAAAATGTAAATATATATTTGAGTGTAAGTCTAATTATAGGTGTTAAAGATTAGCAGACTTGTAGATCACTTAGTGTTAGTTGAGGCCGATAGAAGTTGTTGATAATTGGCTTCGTTAGTAGATGAAGTCGATTATTGTTATTGGCTAGGGTCTGATTGAAATGGTTATTGTTGACTAGGGACAACTTCAATACTTACCACCTTCTTTCCTTTGTTAAGATGTCATTATATTAGAATATATAACTCAAATATGAATATTAGGCGTAAAATAAGTCAAACATTAACATTCCATATAAATATAACTCAAATAATAACATTCCACGTTAACACAACTCAAATATTAACATAACTCGAATAGCAACATTTCTAGGATTGCAAAATAAAAGTAATTTAGGTTTAAAATTGGGGCAAAAAACAAAGTATTCCTAACAAAAATCAATTATCATGACCTAAAACATACAAAAAGTCAAACTTTTAGGAAGAGTTGTTATTGCTTGTATAGAAATTGCATCACCAAAATTTCGTTTTTTAACGACATCCAGAAATCCATTTCAAAGGATGAACTTTACTTCTTTTTCATCTAAAACTGATACAATTTATGTTAACCAAATCGCTAAGGAGAGTCGTGGGTAAGAATTGAGATTTTTGGTTTATTAAAGTTTATTAGGTTAGCCTAATTAGTTGTAGCTAAAAATAATTAAAAATAATCATAGTTATTAAAATCATATTAAAAATAATAAAAATTTATCAAGTTGGATGGACTGTACAGTATCACGTGTATGTCATGTGATATTGTATAGTTCATAAATGCATTAAAATTAATTACAGTAAAACCTCGATAAATGAATATTCGATAAATTAATAATCTTGATTAAATAATAATTTTCTCCGATCCTGACTTGGGCCAATGGGATAAAATAATAACTTCGCTAAATGCATAAGATAATAGTTTTAAAAAAATTCCTTGAGACCCACTGAAAATATAAAATAATAATTCATTAAATAAGTATGAAAATTACATTTATAATTCATAAAATAAAGCACTTCTTAAACAATTTTTATTTCAAATATTATGCTTTCCTAAAATATGTATCTATAGTCAATTGATTCTTCTTTTCATGCGAACTGAATTCAATTTCATCTTTAACTTTTTAAAG
>JANIHY010000001.1:22003266-22013729 GCA_027479065.1 Erythroxylum brevipes
CTCTATTGGCTATTCAGGTTTGAGTCTTCATACCGACACATAGATCCTGGCCTTCGGGAAGGTCCCGGCGACAAAAAATTTTGTTTTCCGCACCTGGTACATGTGATGTACCTCCCGAGATTTTCCTACAGGTCATACAAGAAGTAAAGGATCTAATAACACTACTATTGGAGGAAATTCTTAGATCTCTCCTCATATACAAAATAAGGCTCCAAGAGACATAAGATGAATGCCATTTCCAAAGAAAAAGAATTTAAAATTTAAAGCCTTAAAAGAAGAATCAAGATATGAGGAAAAGACATCAATTAGTGAAAGCAAATAAGAAAACATTCGTTTACTCACTAGAAAATTCAGTAAGTTCTTAAAGAAGAAATTCTCCAAAAGAAAGTACTTCAAAGAAGGTAAAAGTGACTTAAAACATAAACCCTCTTGCATTATTTTTTTTGAATGTAGAAAACTCGATCATATAAAGTGATAATGTCCTCAATTCAAAGATAACGAGAAGTATGAGAGGAAATATAAGAAAGACAAGAAGACCGTATTTACAACATCAACTTAGGATGACACAAATTAATCCAAAAATAAGCATTCAGAAGAAGAGATATCTCATATGTGCTTTACCTCTATGGATAATGATAAGGTAACATCTAACCCTAATTCTTGTAATGATAATGATGATGATATGACATATGATAAATTATTTAAAAATCTAAAAATCATAAGTAAAAATGAAAATTATTTTTAAAATCAAGGGAGTCCAAAAATAGTTGGATGCATGCATAAGTAAGAATAAAAAGATAAAAAGTGAATTACATAGCATTAAAGCATCCAAAAAAATGTGATTGTTGATGACAGTTATAACTTGGATGCATTACGGCATAAGAATGAAACACTGAAAAAGGAAATTGATGCTCTCAAGGATTCTTTATCCAAATTCACTAAAGGGAGTGAAAAACTAGAAAACATGATGGGAGCTTAAACGAATTGCAATGATAGGTACGAATTTAGATATAAATATGAAAGTGTTTCTAACACTAAAACTACTTTTGTCAAAGGAAAACATTTACATAGCGAAAAACCATTACCTAGAATGACAAACGAGCAAGGACCATCTACATCCAAACATACACATGCATATGACACATTCACAATAGCCTAACATATGACACATTCACTATAGCCCAACCTAAGACCAAACATCATGTTTTCATATATAACTTGCAACCTAGGTAAAGGTTTAATACTCTTAAGCGAAGAATAGGTATAATCTTTATTATAACATACAAACCCACTCATACCCCTGTAAAAGCATGCATTAAAAATTCATTCATAATAGGCATCATACATATAATCATGGTAGGAATTTTCACCATCTTAAAAGACCATTCAATACATTTAATATCCAAATTAAACTTCCTCATTATACATACACGTATAGATTTCCAAGCAATACATTCATACATCAATGTTTTAATGGTCATCATCATACCATTAATTCATATAACATGGTATGTCATTTTTATTATAAGCTTGGACATGTTGACATATTTTATTTTACTAAACAAAGAATGACAAGAAAACCCTTAAAAGTATGGGTTGAAAAGAAGACAAGGCCAAACAATTAAGGAACCAAGCTTATTTGGATTCCTAAAACACATTGATTACCTTGATTTATAAGGCTATTAGAAAAATAAGAGCAAATGGTATGTAAAACATATCGTAGTATCATTAAGAAGTTTATGCATTTTATCTTGATGAATCTAGCCTTCTTGTCTATAATAAAGTCATAAAGACGTTGTTGTAGGATATAGAGAACTTAACCCCTAAATTAACCATCAAGACTTCTCAAATTATTAAGATCAGTGATAAAGATGAGATGGATGAAATGCCACTAATGGATTAAGAATTCAAGAAGAATCTTCATTCAAATATCTTATAAGTAATGTTCAACATGAGTTAATTATTAGAAATATGTGATTGCTTGCATTTATATGTCAATTTAAGTATAAATCCTTGGTGATAATTATTTAAGTTTGAATTACGAATAAGGTATTTGCTAAGTGTGAACCTTAATATTTAGAGACTATATGCAAAATAAGGTCCTAATTTAAAAGGTTATTATTTCTCTAAACTTTTGAATAAGAATAAATCTTGCTTAATTAGAGGAAAATTAGTTTTTGTTTAATATGATTTCTTTTTTGTAAGGCCTTTTATATGATTAAATTCTATTTTATTATCTTTACTTGGTTGATGATATATGTTTTTAACATTATTTTGTTGAAGTTTGATGTTTTAAGTTGAGCTTTAGTGACGGTTTCTTAATCCATCTATTTAACTGGTCGATCAATATCTTAGTGTGGTCGACCAATATCTTTAAATTTCACTCCCTTTTACTCTTCAGTGAGTTTGCTACTTTTTTAGTTGTTTATTTGATCCCTATATAGTCTCATTGGTCGATTAATGTCATTAGTGGTCAACTAATGTCCCAATATCTAACATTATTTTATCTTTCTAGAGATTTTTTTGGTTAAAGCTCTAGTCGCCTAATTACTCACACTGGTTGACTAATATTTTGGAATGGTTGACCAATGTTCCTTTTTAAAGAAATTTTACAGTTCTAGTATGTTTCTTAGAAGTTTTATTGTATGAATGTTCAACCACAAAGCTATAATGGTCAATCAATGTGTCCTTCAAGGAAGATAAGTTAACTTGTGACATATTTGGTCAATATATAAAGGTCAACATTTTACTGGTCGATCAGTTTCCTTTAATGTTTGCCCACTATAGATGATTTAATGCCCTCTCTTTAGCCTTGCTTCTGTTTTCTCTTTTTATTGTTTAAGGCTCCTCAAAACCTTAGATAAGTCACTTGTATCTTTGAAAAACACCACATCTCATTGTAAATAGCTACCCCTTAAATTTTGTCCTCTTTTATTAAAGATCTTTATAATTCACGTTCTCTTGAGATAAACCCTAAATTTAGGATTACTTGATAATGTTCATGTCTTTTGTATAAATTACTTGATTTATCTAACTTTTTTCAAATGTGATTGCATCATATTTGTTATTCTAGAATTTTGAATTTGACTACTTTATTCAGTCATTATTTTTAAAATTTAGGACTTTGTAAATTATATATACTTTTATAAACATTATTATCGGATATTGCAATTATGCTTTATTTGTAATAATTCCAATTCTTAAGTTTGTTGAAACTTGATATTGATGTTTTAATTAAACTAAATTTGGGAATTTTAAAATTAGTCACAACTAGGAATGCTTTTTTAAATCAAAATTGAATTTTTTTCCTCCTTAAACATTCAATAGCACTCTTTAATGAGAAATTTTATCAATTTTATTCAAATATGTTTTGATCTTTTTGATCAAGTTAGTTTGAAGCATAAAATATTAATTTTTATGTTTATTAATGATTTATTTTTTATAATTTCAAAGGAGGGAAATTTTTTAGTGATATTATATTTAGAGGGAGTAATAACATTTAGAGGAAGCGATAAATTTTAATGGGAGCAAATGTCTTCTCATATGCTTGAGTAAATTTATAATATCTATATGTATTGATATCTCTTATATTTTGAATACCTTTTGTTCTTGATATTAAATTATGTTTTATATATGCATTAAGGGGGAACTAATGATTACTTTGATAGTTATTTGTATGCTTAACTTCATTATTTTTCTCTTGTATCAAAAATATTTTCTCATCATCAAAAAGGGGGAGATTATTGAACCAAGGGAGGTTCCAATTAATGTTTTGATGATTACAAAATATACTTACTACTAATGTGATTATTATTTTGATCACAAGCAATTTTAAAACAAAATGAAGTCATAAACTCAAGAAGATAGTTGTAAAGTTGATAAAGAGAAGTTGAAGTTTGCAACTGTTGGAATGAAGATCAAAACAAAAATAGAAGAAGATCAAGGCATCAAGGTCATTTCATATATTGTATTATGATTTGTAAGCACACATTGTTAATTTGATGATCCAAAAGGCCCGCCATGCATAATCTTTTGATTTTACTTCATTGCATAAGTCTTGACATTCATTAAAAAGAACTAGAGCTTTTAATCTTAATATAAAGAATTTTGATCTATTAAAAAGAAATAAAGCTTTTAATCTTAATATAAAGAAATTTGATCTATCAAATAATCTATAGGAAAAATTTAGGAAGTGTATTAATCATTTTTATATTAAACAAATTGGTTTTGAGCATTTAAAGGTGTTAAAATCATGTTTTTGGGGTGATTGGTCGATCTAAGTAGGTTAATAGTCAACAAACATAGGTTAAAATTGTTAAATTTGAAGTATTGTTATAGCATTGATTGATGTATTAGTTGGTTAGTATGCATATTGGTTGACTAATATATGTATTGGTCGACCAAAGTTCCAACAATTAGTGAATTTGGAGCATTTAATACATACTGGTCAACTAGTGTATCAAATATAATCATTATAACAACTAGTTCTTGGCTCAAACAATAATTTTAGGTCACAAAATACTACAAATAAGTGTCTTCTTATTGGTTTTAGAATCAATAAGTTTTGGATGTTGTATATACACATGTCAAAGAGTTATTCAATCATTTGAGCATCATTGTATTACGTTTGTGTAAGTGAGCTATTTTGGAATTATCGAATAAATAAGTGAGATATTTTTTAATTGTAATATTTTGTTGGGATGTTGAATATTGCACTTGGGGATGATCCAACTGATGTTGAAGTTCCTTTTCATATTGGAAGAAGATTGCAAAAAGGGTTCCTCTTTATCAAGAAAGGTTGTATAAAGGTTATTTTTAGCCTTGAAAGAAGAATTATAGTAGAATTCTTAAGTCACTTGTTAGAAATTGCTAAATATGAACTCCATCTTTTGAATAATCTCTATTAGGACTTGTTAATACAATCCAAGTTTCAAGTATCAACTCCAAAACTTTCCATAAAATTTTCTTTACAATATTGCTTTCTAATGTTATTTATCATAACTTAAACAAATTCATTAGTATCTCAAATTTTTTAATTAACAAGTTATGGGCCTAAAAATGATTGGTTCAACACTTTAACTTGCTCATTTTACTAGTTTAGGGATTCAATCATTATTTGATATATTTAGGGCATAATGCATAAATACTTCAATAATCAAGACAAAATTAATTTTTGAGTTGTAAAGGAACTATATTGATCATCAAAGTAGTTTTTAATGAAATTTTAAAATATTTGTTAATCAAGTTTTTTCTAAAAAAGAGTGTGTTTAACCTATTAAAACACCTAAGAATGGAAGAATTTAACTTATTTTTACAAGATATTGACTAGTTAAATAATTGTTATTGAATGAACAGGTAAGGTGTTTAAAAGTGGATATAATTGGAAATTTTATATTTTGGGATATCAATTAAGGGTTTGGCTAGTCAATATAGCAACCAAGGAGGTATTGGTTAATAAAAGGTCTGTATTTGGCTAGATGATAGTATTTTCATAATTCGCTAAAATAAGAATGCATCAGGGTTAGATGTTTCAATAGTAGATCCTTAAAATGAAGATGATTTGGTTAGCCAATGATTAGTATTGATTAGTCAAACACACGTAGAAATTAGCCATGTATAGACTAGTTTAAATAAGTAACAAATATTTGAACATGTTTTATGTGTAAATAAACCACATATAAGTTATAAAAGAATCTTTAGTATGTTAAAAAGATTCTTAGAGCCTTGAGAGGCTAAAATACTTTTAAATGAATGTCTTAATCGTATATTATATACTAAACCTTAGTTTATTAGTTTGAATACAAAAGGTAGGTTTTGAGTTGTATAAGATTGTGTTAGTATAGAAATTAGAGAGAGTTGTCAGGGTGCATATTATGAGGTTCCTTTTAGTATCCATAAGAGTCTACTCCAAAGGGGCCTTTATTATGGGTCTTATTCTTGTCTTCTTTATTCTACCTTATATGTAGATCCTTATATGAACACATAAGTCTCTTTTTGTTTAGAAATTTAAACGAGAGGGAATATCTATTCTTAAATATTAATGTATATTGCCCAAATATCTTAATAACCAAAAATTTCTTATTTTATTTTGTAAAGGTTATTCCTTCATCTATAATAAAATAAGATGGCCTTCTTTACCTTGTGATAAAGAAGATATTACATAAATGGTCTCTCTTCTCCTATTAAAAGAAGACAATATATATATAGTGAATTCTCAAATAGAATTTGAAGAATAGTAGGCTAATGATTATTTAGCTAAACTATTATAAACTAATCTTATATTTCTTATTCTTATTCTCTTTTTTATTATTTTTGATCATTTTGGGATTACCTTATATGAACTTTTTATAGCAATACATCAATATAGACAATCCATTAAGTAGGTTACGAATTATTTGGCTAAATTGCTATAAATTAAACTTATATTTCTTTTTCTTTTTCTCTTTTGTTTTTTTTGGATAATTTTGTGATTAACTTATATGAATTTTTCATCATCATACATCAATATAGATAATCCATTCATCATTTTTTGAAAAGATATAAAATTCATATTGGTTCTGCAGGATTTGGGCAGAACTGAACATTACCGTTAGGATCCATGGAGTTGACTGCTTTCTGTAGCAACTTCGACGTGAAGGTCCCTGCAAAACAAAGAAGGAACGTCGGGGGTTGTGTCCCGATTAGCCCCTCCAACGCTCAAGTCAGTCTTTTTTGGTGAAGGTGAGATCGCCGTATGCAGAGAAA
The DNA here is from genome assembly GCA_027479065.1 of Erythroxylum brevipes. Taxonomy (NCBI): domain Eukaryota; kingdom Viridiplantae; phylum Streptophyta; class Magnoliopsida; order Malpighiales; family Erythroxylaceae; genus Erythroxylum; species Erythroxylum brevipes. The sequence goes on from JANIHY010000001.1 coordinate 22,010,011, forward strand.
AATAGGGTTGTGATTACGTACCTCTATTATGGTGGAATTATACCTTATATATATGGAGCAATAGCTAGGTTTAGGTCTTTACGTGCGTATGGAGGTCTCTCACATGCAGATGGGCTGAGGAGAGCCTGATCGGGCTTGGGCTTGACATAGCCATTAGGTATGAGACTGACCTTTGAAGAATGGACCGATTGGCCCACGGGTTGTTTTGACTGGGTCCGGGCCCAGCACGGTCGACCCGACCATAAGCCCCCTACTCCTCGAGTCTGAGCGAAGAGAAGGGCCGGAGGAGTATGTAGAGGTTTTGTAGCTCATACATAGGACAGCTTGGAATCGATCCGATTAGTCGGATATTGAGATGTAACTCGTCTGTGAGACAGCTTGTAAAGTGGTCGATCGGTCGGGCATTGACGTTGTAGCTCGTATACGGGACGGCTCGCAATTGGTCCGATCGATTGGCTGAGTATCCCAATCGGTTGACATCGGCACTTATTGCACAATAGCCCGCGCTACGCATGTCAGGTGGTCATCATCAGTGAGCATGTGGAGCATTTATTGTCGACGGCGCATGCCCTCTAACAGCTTTTCAGAATCTGAAACGTATCGTTCTTGTAACCGTTGTGCAGCTGTCATGCGCGTCCTTTCAACTGTTCGCGCCGCTCTAGATTTTGAATAAACCTAATTCTCCTTGGCTCGGATTCTGCCGCGTGTCCAAGCTTGCTCGGATTTTCTCCGCGTGTCGAGCTTTGATTGAGTGTTCCTTCTGCCGGCCCTCTATAAGTACTCAGAGTCGATGAGTTGCAGAGTTTTTTACCTTTACTTTCGTTCTCCAGCTTATACTTTGCTTTCACCTGCTCTTTCTCGTTCACGGTTCCCAGAATTTTCTTTCACTCCGTCGTTCGATTCCCTCATTTCCAATCACTAAATAGGTACGTCCTTTTTTCTTCGCCTCCTTCTCTAAAATTTTCTTTTCAAAAGTTATCTTCTTGGTAAACATGTCGACGGCCAGCTCTAGAAGCATGGTGGGGGGTGTTGAAGAGATATCGACGAGAGAAAGGAAAGAGGGGCTGGTTGTGGAGGCGCTGCCGAGAAACGCATCAACGATGACCGTTGGGGAGTTGAATCGGTCAATGCTTAGATATAACATTCCCAAGTCCTGGGGACCCCGGTTGGCCCTGGGGAACGAACGAATCCACAGCAACTTGAGTGGATATTTCACCATTTCTGACAATTTTTTCTCGGTTGGTGGTATGAGGCTTCCATACGCCCCGATTGTAGACGAGGTGTGCGCTACTTACCTGCTGATGTCGAGCCAAATTCCTCCGAACAGTTGGAGGTTTGTTAATGGTTTGGCATTGCTGTGTCATCAATTCGGTCATCCGCCTTCTGTTGGTATTTTACACCACTTTTTGAGGTTGAGCCAGAGTCCGAGCTCTGGTGCCGGGATCCCCTCTCTGCAGTATAGAGACGCCCGATATCGTCCGGCTGGAACAACTTCGAAGATCTCTTCTTGGCGAACTAAGTATTTCTTTGTGAAGCCCCCAGGGTCCTCCTCCGAGTGCCGGCCATGGAGGTATCCTTTGTCCGAGCAGTGGAATGACGCGTCGACCATATCCCTTAATAGAGAAGAATGGGAGGTGGTCGAGCACATAAAGGAGCTCGGTTGATATGATTTCGCTCGGCTCGTCCAGGAGTATTTTGGGGGAGCTTGGGCCGATTCCTTTTCACTCGCCCCCTGCCACAAATCAGCGGGCTAGGAGAGGAGACCACCCCGCCTGGTTGACCCCTCGCGGTTGAATTATTTGCTATCTTTTCGATTATTGGTTTCTCTTTCTAACTTGCTTTATTGCTGTGCAGCCATGGTGAAGGTAGGAGATTTTGCCAGGTCCATCGTCCCTCCCCCTAAATCCAAACAGCAGGCTGGAAGGAAGGGAAAGAGAAAAGAGGCGGAGGCCGGTGAAGGTGTTGCTCTGCCAGCGGGGTTGGACTCTGCAATGTCTTCGGGTCTTCCGCCTGCTGAGGATCGTCCTGTCGTTTCTGCGTTGCTGCCGATCGTGCCGGCTAGCTCGGGTCGAGCGATTCTGGTCGAGGAGGAGGAGGAGGAGGAAGTGGAGCCTCCTCTTAAGAGGAAAAGATTGGTCTGACTTGGTGATCTGGCATCCTGCCCGCCAAGTCAATGTGGAAAAGGGAAAGAGAAAAGAGGAAAAGGGAAAGGGCGAGCGACTAATACCGAGCAATGGGAGTCTGCAATCAAACTGGCCAAAATTGCTTCGATCGGGGACCTCGAAGTGTCCCGCCATCTTGCAGAGAGGATTACTCCCCCCTTTGACGAGCAACTCATGGACAAGAAGAGCAATCTGGAGTTGGGGTCTCAGCTTGTTCGTATCGGTGTACGAAGTGCGGTGACGTCCCTTGTAGTGCTGCAGCGTCTAGAGACCCTGGACCAGGAAGTCCAGGATCTCCATAAGAAGATGAAGGCTTTGAAGGACGAGCTTTCAGAGGTGAAGGAGGAGAGAGATCTCTTCTAGGCTTAGAACTCTTCCTTGGAGGAGGAGAAGAAGTCCCGGGAGGAGGCGATGGGGGTTTTGAGGGCTCAACTGGCCACGGGGGAGGAGGAGAGGAGCCAAGTGGTTGCGGAGAGGGACGAGCTGAAAAAGATGGTGGAGGCAGAGCGGGAGCTAAGTAAGAAGTACCGCGAGGATTGTCATGCCGCGGTGGAGGGCCAGAATAGAGTCGAGGACACATTGTGGAAGGTGCGGGGCTCTATTAAGAAGCAACGGGTAGAGGCGATCAAGCGGTGGAAACAGCGTTTTATACACGGGGAGTGTTTGGAGTTCGCCTGCGACTTGGCTCTCATGATCCTGAAGAGGGGTCATGAGGTTCTCGTTCCAGAGGGCTCGGAGTGTCCCTCATTCGAGGACTACGCCGAGCCGCTGCTTCCTCCCGCTCTCGGCCTTTCTTTGGAGGGTATAAAGGAGAGGGCCGAGGGAGAGCGGGTCCTTGTTCCGGATGAGGAGCTGGATCTTAGCTCCGAAGAGGAAGAGCTCTCTCATGAGGATGTTCCTCCGGTTGCTCCCTTAGACCATGCTCCCGCCTCGATCGTTCCGTCAACCTCTGGGGCTTTTCCTATATATCCATCGACCTCCGGGGCTTCTCCTGCTCCTTTGGTCGTTCATAGCTCTCCTTCTCCCGACTTTTAGAGCTCAACTGGTCGAGCTTGTGACCAGGACAAATTTAAAGAAATAAAATCTTTATTTTGGTCCATTTTTTTGAAGTTATTTTTTGTGTTCATGTCCTTTATTTTCAGTCTATAGTAGAATTTGGTAAAGCCGCTCATAGCCGACCAGAGTCGAGGTCGATCTATAGTTGAGGTCGAGCGATAGTAAAATCGATCGATGGTTCCGAAGATCTTGTCTCGACAACCTGGTCGATCTGTTAGGCGAGGCCGAGCTGTGGTCCCAAGGATCTTGTCTTGGCGACCGACCGACCGTAGTCGATCTATGTCATGGCCGAGCGATGGTCCCAAGGATCTTGTCTTGGCGACCGACCGACCGTAGTCGATCTATGTCATGGCCGAGCGATGGTCCCAAGGATCTTGTCTTGGCGACCGACCGACCGTAGTCGATCTATGTCATGGCCGAGCGATGGTCCCAAGGATCTTGTCTTGGCGACCGACCGACCGTAGTCGATCTATGTCATGGCCGAGCGATGGTCCCAAGGAT
>JANIHY010000001.1:22013829-22027190 GCA_027479065.1 Erythroxylum brevipes
GTAGAAATATTGTCAAACATTATATATATGAGCAAATATTGTCAGAGAAGACCAATTAATTATAATATATTCAAGTATTTAGTAAGTTAAAAAATAAAAAATCATAAACTTTGCCTTTAAATGATCACTCTGAAGTCAGAACCATAAAAATCTTTTGCTACCAATTCTTAGGTTGGAGTATCTTAGATTCATATAACGATGGAAATTAAAAAAATTAGAGGGTAAGAAATACATCCAAATGCCTTGAAAGAAATTTATAAATACATCAACATAAAAAAGCTAATGTTGTTGAATTTGGAAGTTGAAGGAACAATTCCACTTCTTAGCCTTCGGTGATATTGTGCATTTAGAGGAATAAGTGTTCATGGAAAACTTTTGGGATGCCTTGATGAGGGCAGTAGTGAATTTCCTATACAATCAACACTAAAGAAAACACTTGATAAAAAGACAAGAAATAATTTTCTGCAGAATCATGAAATCAAGAGCAGCTAAATAATCACGTAGAAGCACCTAACAAAAACTTCTCTAAGTCATCCATGATTCAGGTGCAGGAGTCGAGTCACGCATTCATCAACAACATTTTTGGATGTCTTCAATTTTCTTTACTTGGTAACGTTATACACAAGCCACCCTTGAAGCAATAAAAACATTCAAATCAAACAACACATCTTTTGCTCTTCATTGTAAATACTCACTAGAAAAACCTCATTAAAACACTCATGTAATTTCTACAAATCATGGACAACACCTAATGACCCATGCAATAAGACTAACACCACAAAACAACAAGCAATCACCTACACAATGAGACTGGTTCTGCCGGATTCTGGCGAGGCTGAACGCTGCTATTAGGATCCATGGAGTTGGCTGTTTTCTGTAGTAACTTCGATGTGAAAGTTCCTGCAAAACAAAGAAGGCACGTCGGGGGTTGTGTGCCGATTAGCCCCTCCGATGCTCAAGTTAGTCTTTTTTCAGTGAAGGTGAGGTTGCCGTATAGAGAAGAATAGGGTTGTGATTGCGTACCTCCATTATGGTGGAATTATACCTTATATATGGAGCAATAGCTAGTTTTAGGCCTTTACGTACGCATGGAGGTCTCTCACATGCAGATGGGCTGAGGAGAGCGTAGATCGGGCTTGGGCTTGACATAGCCATTAGGTATGAGACTGACCTTTGAAGAATGGACCGATCGACCAACGGGTCGTTTTGACTGAATTCGGGCTCAACACGACCGACCCGACCACGTATGTATAATGCAATACGAGGATAAATAATTATTTAGCTAACCTCTCATAAATGATTAGAATCAAAGAGTCTACTACATTAACGAATGATAATTAAGTAAACAACTAACAAGTCATTTCAGAATACTCATATTTTCAGACCACAATGATGCCATGTTCTGTTTGTTGTGGGACATATGATTCATGGAATCTCAACTCTACATAATATGCCTATTTGATTCCATCGTTAAGAGTAGTGATTATGTTTGGTCGTCCTTAATTGCTTACAAGATTTGCATAATTAAATTATTAGTGATATTAATAATTAACTGATCGACAATAAGTCATTTGTTCATTATGACTTAATACAACTCTCACCGATAGGACTAGTAAGATTTGGTACGAATATAAATAAATTTGATTCAAGAACATAAACACAAAAATGGAAAAAAAAAAGATATGAATTAACACACTTACAGGAAGAAACGATTACGCTGACAAAGGTTTAATTCAAGTTAGATATCATAAGTTACTAGAGAAATTTAAAAAAGAGTTACATCTAGAAGTAAGAATAAAGGAAAATGTCTTAAAGCGTACTGGATTGTTTATAGGCGACTTACTTTAAAGGTTATAATTATAATTGGGACTGAGTCTACCAAGTTAGGCTCAACTTTTGTTTGTTGTTTTTTTGTTTTTCACTACAGAACCGCGGACTTCTAGAAATGGAAGACATTATTTAGTTTGGACAGCTTTCGTATCGCTGGCCGTCTTTAAAGTGAGCAGCTTCCGTGAACAAACAGAAAAAGGAAAAAAAGGAGATATCATAGAATTAAATTTAAAACCATGTTATGTGTATTTCTTTCTAGCACAGCACAACGAACTTTTCCTTGATGGTTTGATGTGTTAACAAAATGAATAACTCTTGTTTCTCACATCAAATCCTTTGTGCTTTATAATCTGTACCAACTCTGTGTTAAGTCATCCTAAACTTTTATTTATATAGGTCCTACATAAATAGAAGGTTAGGATAACTTGACACAAAATTAGTACAAATTATGGGATACAAAGGATCACATCCCTTGTTTCTTTGGTTTAGCTATCTACCTGAAAGCAGAAGCTAAGCCTAAGATAGTGGACACAGAAACGTGGCCAGAACTTTAAATTTTTTAAAGTATTTTTTTAATTAAGTTAAGATTTGAGTTTTTTGCCTATCTAAAATTTATTTCTTCTAAATAAAATGACCCGTTATCCTCCCTAAATGAATCAATTTTGAGGATATGCTTTTGGTTAATATTAATAATATTATTTAAAAAACAAACATCGTGATAAGGAGCAAGTCTCATGTCACTGTATTAACCTCAATTATGAATGAATGAAGAGCTACCCATTTGACCCTTACCGTCACCTTTCTTGACCAATCAAATGGGTTTCTCTCATCATCTATATATGCACGTGGGTCAAATCTTATGAAAAAGCAACATAAAGAAAAAAGGTTTGGTCATAGGCATCGTGTGAAAAATTAAAATTTCAACAAAAGTTAGATCAGCCAATGGACTTAATTACCCAATATCCATCTGACTTTGTTCCTAGACAGATAAAAATAATGAAAAAGAAAAGTAGGCTTACTGTCGGGGAAAGTGGTCAAGCAAGGTTGCTTTCTAAATTGCAAAGCTTCCAGATAACGTGGACATTGGACAAATCAGCAGACTCTTCCCACGTTTTTGGTCAAATAACATTTTGGTAATAACGGAATACTTTCCTAGAAGCTGTATGTGTTTGAAAGTTCAAAACCCGCCACCTCTCATGCACCTTTATATACCTGTTATACTGCACATCTCACCGAAGCCCATCTCTCATTTAGTGCTTCTCTTGGCACATCAACTCCAAAAATCTTTTCTTTATAAGTTTACAAAAATATCAAGAGAAACAGGCGACACACGCAAATTCTGAGTGGTGGAGGGTTTAAGGATATTGCGTCTGAAGTCATAGTGGTTGTTCATCGATGGAAAACGGTGACATTTATAGAGCAAGTGCTAGTCTAAGAAGAGGCAGCTCTTCCATATGGAGAAATACTGGTATGGATGTTTTCTCGGGTTCTTCACGTGGTGAAGACGATGAGGAGGCTCTAAAGTGGGCTGTTCTTGAGAAGTTGCCTACATATGATCGTTTGAGGAAGGGTATATTAACAAGTGCATCGAAAGGTACAGCTAATGAGGTCGACATACACGACCTTGGATTCCAAGAAAGGAAGCATTTGCTTGAGAGGTTGGTCAAAGTAGCAGAAGAGGACAATGAGAGATTCTTGTTGAAACTCAAGGATCGTATTGATAGGTAAAGACTCCTCACCGAAGCTTGCTTTCTGTCGCTTGCTCAGGAAATCTTAGCAATGAAAGATGCTAAAAGAAGGGAATTGTATTGATCAAGTGGTAGACATAGGATCTCTGTTTTGATTATCTGAAGTCGGCGATCTAATATACATCATAATTTCTACTTTCTTTGGATAATTTTGCTATCTTTTATGTTGTTTTAGGGTGGGAATTGATCTGCCTACTATTGAAGTACGATATCAGAATCTAGATATTGAAGCAGAGGCTTATGTAGGAAGCAGAGCTCTGCCTACATTCATTAATTTCTGTGTCGACATAGTAGAGGTAACTGCTCGTTATCCTCTTACAATTGGATGCAATCGTTGGCATATTGTGATTTTGTTTCTCCGACTATAATGTGCTGATAAATTAATTTTGCTTTTCATTCCAAAGGGTCTCTTAAATTGTCTTCATATTCTTCCAAATCGGAAGAGACACCTGACCATCCTCAAGGATGTTAATGGAATCGTCAAACCATCAAGGTGAGTTGAGTTTCTAGTTCAGGTCTCATAGTTAAGGCCTATGCATTAGCAATTTAGCATATTGAATCTGCGTATCCACTTGTAATAATTCTGACCATGCAAATTTTGCAGAATGACCCTGCTTTTAGGTCCTCCAAGTTCTGGGAAGACCACACTCTTGTTGGCATTGGCTGGGAAGCTTGATCCTAATCTAAAGGTGATCACATATTCTTGTACCTTCATTTTCATTATGAGGATTGTACACTGGAAATTTGCTCGTTCAGACAGAGATTTATGTTTAACTCGAGATTTTCCTATCTAATTTGAAAAAGCTGCATTTCTCTTGCAGGTATCTGGTAATGTCACATACAATGGTCATGGGATGAATGAATTCATTCCACAGAGAACTGCTGCCTATATCAGTCAACATGATCTCCATATAGGAGAAATGACTGTAAGGGAAACTTTGGCATTTTCTGCGAGGTGCCAAGGAGTTGGATTCCGACATGGTTAGATCAACTGTCTCTATATACGTGGTCTTCAATTATATTCTTTCTAGCAGAATTTTCACAAAATCGTTGCTTAAACATCTACAACGTTTTTGGTAATTTCCAGAAATGTTAGCCGAGTTGGCAAGAAGAGAAAAAGCAGCTAACATCAAGCCTGATCCTGATGTTGATGTCTTCATGAAGGTGAGGGAAGATACTGTTTGTAGACAAGGATATCATAAACTTACTAATGCGATGGTCTTATATCGAATTATCGTCTGACATTTGCAAACATTCTTATGGAGATTAATCAACTACTCGTCTTGGCATTATATTCACACTGAATGAGACTGCATTAGAGAACTTTCAATGTTAAGAAGAGTTACATTGACGGCGCTAAAGTTCATTTCTTTTCCCTTTTCTCTTGCTGTAGGCTATTGCAACAGAAGGTGAGGAGACCAATGTGGTTACAGACTATATACTAAAGGTAATATGACCAGAAAATACTACAAACATCACACAGTTCTTCAGTGACTACAAATTATCTCTAATGTCTTTCTTTGTCCCATACAGATATTAGGACTGGAAGTATGCGCAGACACAATGGTCGGAGATGAAATGTTGAGGGGTATCTCCGGAGGGCAAAGAAAGCGTGTTACTACAGGTAAATGAGCTCAATGAAGAAACAGGTTGTATTTCGCCGCCATCTGTGTGTGTATGAACCTGTCTTGTAATAACATTGCAGGTGAAATGCTTGTCGGACCTGCAAGGGCACTATTTATGGACGAGATTTCTACTGGCTTGGATAGCTCAACAACTTTCCAGATTATTAACTGCCTAAAGCAATCTATTCACATTCTCAATGGAACCGCAGTTATTTCCCTTCTTCAACCCGCACCAGAGACCTACAACCTCTTTGATGACATTATCCTCCTCTCAGATGGCCAAATTGTATATCAAGGCCCTCGTGAAAATGTGCTCGAATTTTTCGAACAAATGGGCTTCAGGTGCCCCGAAAGAAAAGGCGTTGCTGACTTCTTACAGGAAGTATGGCTTAACTTTATCACAAGAGAAAAAATAGGAAAAGAAAAAGAAAGAATCTTCCTTTTGAACTCGACTAACCTTTGGAAATGATGGTTTCGTTCCAGGTGACGTCAAAGAAAGATCAGAAGCAGTATTGGGCACGAAAAGATCAGCCTTATCACTTCGTCGCAGTCGACGAATTTGTTAGTGCATTCAAGTCATTCAGGGTGGGGCAAAGGTTGAGCAATGAGCTTTCTACTCCATTTGACAAGACCAAGAGCCACCCAGCTGCTTTGGCAACTGAAAAGTACGGTGTTGGAAAGATGGAATTGTTGAAGGCTAACTTCTCACGAGAGTACTTACTTATGAAGAGGAACTCTTTTGTCTATATCTTCAAGTTCAGCCAGGTGATCATCAAAACCATTTTGTTATGTAAGAATTTTATTCAAAAAATTGCTGTTGTACTGAAAATTTTCAATTGTTCTTTGAACTTGTAGCTTACCTTAATGGCATTCATTGCGATGTCACTCTTCTTTCGAACTGAGATGCATCGGGTTACAGAAGACGATGGAGGAATTTATTTTGGCGCTCTGTTCTTTACCGCTATTCAGATCATGTTCAACGGTATGTCAGAGCTGTCTATGACCATCGCAAAGCTTCCTGTGTTCTACAAGCAAAGGGACCTTCTATTCTATCCTCCATGGGCATATTCTTTGCCCCCTTGGCTCCTTAAAATTCCCATCACATTTGCAGAAGTTGCTCTTTGGGTGTTCCTCACATACTATGTCATTGGATTTGATCCTAATGTTGGAAGGTAAAAAGAAAATTCATTGCAAAATACAAGTGTTTAAGACAATCATATGTCATCCAGCTGATAAAGAAAGGAAATGGGCATTATGCAGGTTCTTTAAGCAATACATGATACTATTACTCATTAATCAGATGGCTTCTGGGCTATTCCGATTTATTGCCGCTGCTGGTAGGAACATGATTATTGCTAATACCTTCGGATCCTTTGCACTTCTTGCACTTTTCGCATTGGGTGGTGTTATTCTCTCACGAGGTAAAGCTTGTGCTAAATAGTCGATGAATGACTGAATCCTGTCAACTCAAAACTTAATATGATTTCTGATTGCTGCAGAGGACGTAAAGAAATGGTGGATATGGGGCTACTGGATTTCTCCACTGATGTATGGGCAGAATGCAATATTGGTTAACGAATTCCTTGGAAAAAGTTGGAGACACGTAAGTTCCCTCAACACCCACTTGTATTAGATTTAGAGCATCTACCGTTTGAATTTGAACTCATCTTTTCGTCTGTTTTACAACGTTCAGAATGCTCCTAACTCAACAGTTCCACTTGGTGTTCGAATTCTGACCTCTCGAGGATTCTTCCCATATGCATACTGGTACTGGATAGGGGTTGGGGCATTGATCGGATTCATTGTAGTGTTCAATATCCTTTTCACTGTGACTCTCACTTTTCTCAACCGTGAGTTTTGTTAACCACTTTAACGTCCTTCACCTTTGAAGACATACATAGCTTGTGCTGACATTTTGCATTTTATATTGCCCACCCAGCACTTGAGAAGCCTCAGGCTGTTATTTCTGATGAGCCTGAAAGTAATGAAACTAGTGACAGGCCTGCTGGAGCCATTCAATTGGCAGAGCAGGGAAGTGGTCACAACGCACACACAGGTGACAGATTTCACTGATTACACCTGATTCCTCTCAGATCAGCTCATCTGCCTGTTATTTAACTACCTCATTTTGCATTTGCGTACAGAATCTGGGGAGCCGAGCCATGTGAAGAAGAGAGGAATGGTTCTTCCTTTTGAACCACATTCCATAACATTTGATGAAGTTATATACTCCGTTGATATGCCTCAGGTATCAAAGTCACAAAAAAAGAACAAGACATAGTTCAAAATACCAACTTACGAGGATGAAAAGAAAACACTGATGTTGAATTGATATATGTAGGAAATGAAAAATCAGGGGATTGATGACGACAGATTGGTGCTTTTGAAGGGCGTCAGTGGAGCTTTTAGGCCAGGTGTTCTCACAGCATTAATGGGTGTTAGTGGTGCCGGTAAAACAACTTTGATGGATGTTTTGGCTGGTAGAAAAACTGGTGGGTATATCGAAGGCAACATCACCATTTCTGGATATCCCAAGAAGCAAGAAACTTTCGCTAGGGTTTCAGGATACTGTGAGCAAAATGACATCCACTCGCCTCATGTTACTGTCTACGAATCTCTACTCTACTCAGCTTGGCTTCGTCTACCAGCTGACGTGAATGCTGAAACGCGAAAGGTAGGCTTTTAGATCTAAAATCCAAATTCTACTTCTTCATCCTCATATGAATGCAAGCTAGTACTGGTCTGGATCAATTTAAATCCTCAACATTGTCAAAATTGGTGGCAGATGTTCATTGAGGAAGTTATGGAACTTGTGGAACTAAATCCATTGAGGAATGCTTTAGTTGGATTGCCTGGGGTGAATGGTCTGTCCACTGAACAACGCAAGAGGTTAACCATAGCAGTTGAGCTAGTGGCAAACCCCTCCATAATTTTCATGGATGAGCCAACCTCTGGGCTGGATGCAAGAGCTGCTGCAATTGTTATGAGAACGGTTAGAAACACCGTGGACACGGGAAGAACTGTTGTATGCACAATCCATCAGCCAAGTATCGATATATTTGAAGCTTTTGATGAGGTAAGATTCCATCAGATTATTGTTATTCCTTGATCAAGGGTTTCACTGAAATGCGGAAGTAATGTGTTCAATGCACGATTTGCAGCTATTCCTGATGAAGCGAGGAGGACAAGAGATATACGTAGGGCCATTGGGTCACCATTCTACCGACCTAATTAACTATTTTGAGGTATCTATTTTTCTGGTTCCTTACACTATATAATAGGGAACACAAACACAAGCTTATTTCTCTCATTGTTTTTAATCGAAGGGTGTAGAAGGAGTAAGCAAAATCACTGATGGCTATAATCCAGCAACATGGATGTTAGAAGTCAGTACTTCAGCACAAGAGGCAGCTTTAGGAGTTGATTTTGCTGCCGTCTACAAAAATTCACAACTCTACAGGCATGTAACCGTTTCTAGTCGCAATTGAATTTGTTCTTGATTGTTTGTTTGTTGCTGACATGTTACTATTCTACTTGTGCTTCAGGAGAAACAAGGCGATGATTCAGGAACTAAGCAAACCAGCTCCTGGTTCCAAGGATCTCTATTTCCCTACTCAGTACTCGCAGTCCTTTTTGACCCAATGTGTTGCCTGTCTATGGAAGCAACATTGGTCCTACTGGCGCAATCCACCATACACTGCCGTTAGATTCCTCTTCACAACATTCATTGCCTTGATGTTTGGAACGTTGTTCTGGGACCTTGGCTCCAAAATGTAAGGAAGATAGGGATTAGCAATATGAAAATGGTCATTCTCTTTTAGTTTAGTGTTCTCATCAACAACCAAATTTGCAGGAGAAGGCAACAGGATTTCACCAACGCAATGGGTTCCATGTATGCAGCTGTTCTCTTCCTCGGGGTGCAAAATGCCTCCTCTGTTCAGCCAGTGGTAGCTGTTGAGAGAACCGTCTTCTACCGAGAGAGAGCTGCCGGAATGTACTCAGCTTTACCTTACGCGTTTTCGCAGGTAATTCCAAGGCATTCAGATTCTACTCTCCATGACTAACTTGCATGTGGTTCTCAAACAACATTTCATTTTTTTGGTCCAGGTCCTCATCGAGCTTCCCTACATCTTTGCTCAAGCTGCAGTCTACGGTATTATCGTGTATGCCATGATTGGATTTGAATGGACTGCTGCTAAGTTCTTATGGTACCTGTTCTACATGTACTTCACATTACTGTACTTTACCTACTACGGGATGATGACTGTTGCTATGACACCAAACCACCACATAGCACAAATAGTTTCCTCAGCATTTTATGGATTCTGGAATCTCTTCGCAGGGTTCATTATTCCCAGACCTGTAAGTTGTTTTTCTTTTCTTTTTTTTTTTCTTGTCTTCATTAGCTTGGAGGATGAGTATTGAGCAGTAGTAATTATAATTCTGGTGTTTGTTTGTAAACAGCGCATACCAATATGGTGGAGATGGTACTACTGGGCAAGTCCGGTGTCATGGACCTTGTATGGTTTGATTGCATCACAATATGGAGATATAAAGGAACCCCTTCAGAGTGGTCAAGCAGTAAAGGACTTTCTGAACCAGTCCTTTGGTTACAAACACGATTTTCTGGGTGTTGTTGCAGCTGTGGTGCTTGGGTTCACTGTCCTCTTTGCATTTATTTTCGCATTTGCTATTAGGACCTTCAATTTCCAGAGGAGATAAAAAAGAGGTTTAGTTGTTTCGACTGTATAGGCTTCTTGTTACTCACCGAAAGAGAGGAAATGGGTGTCAATTCTTTTATCTAAATGTTTTCGTAATTCAATTATAGATTGTAATTTTGATTTATCATATTATATTGCAAGCTCTTCAAAGATTGTTTCAGTCTCATCTAATTATATATGTTCTTCTCTATTAAATTAGCAGTGTAATCATTTAGTTCTAAGGTCTAGTAATAATTCCTTTTCAATCTCCTTACTGGTTTAGTAGTGTTGGACTGACCTACTCGCTTAAGTACGTAGGCTGTCTGAAGCAAATCTGGAAAAGCTTCAACATAAACTAAATCCTAAGTTTCCCAGTAAGAAACCTGTAGAAAATCAATTTTCTATTCAATGAGACCTGTTAAGCATCAAATCAAAGTGGCGGAGAACTTGACATGAATGGTGAGAAATTCTTAAAAAGACGTAAGGTCTTCGTAAGCATAATATAAACAAGAGTTTTGCATGATTGGACCCCGCGAAAAGTTTGGAAGCGAAAGAATATGTTTTCATTCTGTTATTAAAATGGTCCAAAAGGTTTTTAATTTTCAATTTCTTAAACTTTTAGCTTAAATTTGTATGCTAAAACCCAAATTAAAAACTTTAATGTGATGAGCTTAGCTAATAACAAGAAAAAAAGAATGGTTAGGGTCAGAGATGCTGGAACATCTCTTAAGCTTCAGATTCTTATGAAATAAATGACCACAAACTAGATCCTAGGCAAATTTGATTATGATATTTAATGTTTAATTTTAGGAATCAATTTACAAATATTATTGTAATAGTTAACAAATAAATAAGATTTTCTGATATATTTCAGCTCTATATAATGAGCTATGTTACTCTCAATAAATGTGATGGTGTTCGGCAAAACTTTTTCTTTTTTCTTCTGTTTTATTCACTTATTATGCTCAGCTATATTAAAACAATATAGTGTCAGAGCATTTGTCTTGACGGACCTGTGAGATGAGCAAAACTAAAACACAAATCTAATTTATAATTCAGAATTATAACAAGAATTACAACTATCTTCAAGCAACACAGATTGAAACACAACTGTCGGAAGATACATTACTAATTTTTGATGGTGAAAACTATTAAGTTTGGGTTGTTCGAGTAAAAGCTCATCTTGATGTGTGCCATAGGTGTTTGGGGAATTGTGGAGGAAGATTATGAAGTGCTTCCATTGCTAACAAATCCTACAATGACTTAAATCAAGACACACAAAAAAAATTCAGGAGAAACAAATGATGATTAATATCCACTATGCCCACATTGCAAAAAAACCAATTGCCACAAAGAAAATGTTAGTGGAGACCTAATATCAAATGCAAAAAAATGTGGACAAATTGGACATATAGAAAAGATTTACAAATCACAAAATGAAGAGGCAAAAGCAGTACATCAAGAAGATGAATTATTTTAACATTAAAGCTTTGCAATTCCCAAGGTAAGGAAGAGTTTGTTGGAAAATCCCTTAGGCTTGCAAATTCTTACGAAATAAATGATCAAAGACTAGGTCTTAAGCAAATTTGATTATAATATTTAGTGCTTGATTTTAAGAATCAGTTTAGAGATATTATTATGATAGCTATCAAATAAATTAGATTTCTGATATATTTCAGATATATATAATAAGCTATGTTACTCTCAATAAATGTGATGGTGTTCTAAGACAAACCTTTTCTTTTTTCTTCTCTTCTATTCACTTATTATACTTCAGCTCCATAAAAACAACTAGAGGTGGTACTTGCCATACGAGAACCTCGATTTAGATGAACAATTAGATGAAAAGACAAACTTTTACTTTTGTTGTTGGTATTAACGTGTTGCATGCATTCGTCTATACGATCTTTGCA
Source organism: Erythroxylum brevipes (assembly GCA_027479065.1). NCBI lineage: Eukaryota > Viridiplantae > Streptophyta > Magnoliopsida > Malpighiales > Erythroxylaceae > Erythroxylum > Erythroxylum brevipes. The sequence continues at coordinate 22,025,646 of JANIHY010000001.1, forward strand.
GTTTCATCCTGGAAAAAAAACATAAGAAAATAGAAAGTTCAAGTTTACTTACGTACTTGTATCTCCAATTGTCATCTTAGTTCGGTATTTGATCTTTCTTCTAATTTTTAATGTATACTAGTTTCATGTTTATCTTTTGTGTCATCAACTATTGGTACGTTGAATTCATGTCCCTCCCTAATCCTTACTTTTGCTAATATAATATAATACTATTGCAGGAATTAACAAAGAAGACGAGTGAACACGTGAATGGTTGAAGGAGTTAGGAAAAACCAACAATGTTTGAGTTATTATGCATCATTTCAATAAGACCATAATATTGTTATCCTCAAACCTCCCCTTATCTTAGTTTTCCTTTTACGTGTATTTAACCCGCTGTAACAACAATGAATATAGCAGAATCGATATTTCCCTTCTTTGATATTCTCTCGAGATCTTCATATCTCTCTCTCTCTTCTCCCTCTCTTGTTCATTGCTCAACGATAACATACCTAATTATGAAATAGCACAACATTTGATATCGGAGAAATTGGTTCTAGAAAAGAAATCAAAGGCATATTGCGTTACTAATTATGGAATAACTAGGTGCAAAATATATAATGTATATCTGTAATATTCTTAGGAGATTCTTTGTCATCATCTAACTAGTTAGGTACTCTAAATTAGGAAGTTATTGGGTTGTATTATGTATATATTTCTAATTCCTTCAATAAGAAAACACAGAAAATTATTCCCACAAATTTCTTTATGGTATAAGAGCAAGGAAAAAAACCCTAGCTAAGTGCAATACAGACACCATAGGCGATGGAGGCGACGTCGCTTGGACCTACTTCTCCATATTACCTTCATCCTTCTAACCATTGATTTTGAAGGGTGATAATTATTAAGAATGGAAAAAGAATGTGCACAATGCTTTCCAAGAGAAGCAAAAACTAGGCTTCTTGGATGGAGTCACTTCCAAGCTTGACGATATAGCTATAGAGAATCAAGATTGTTGGTGTAACATCCCGTTACTGTCACCAAGGGTATCTTGGTAAATTGGGACGACTGGTAAGTGTCACTGCATTTACTGACTGATCATGTTACTGGCCTCTAATTAAAGAGGAATAGTGTATCGCATATGCATTCATTCATTGGCACATGCATTCATGATTTCCGGCATATAACTGTAAATTAGAAACTGACTGAACTGACTGGAACCGACTGGATTAGAATTGACTGAATTGACTGGTTTGTGAATTGATCGAATTGTGGACTGACTGGACTGACTGGATTGGGGGTTAATTGAGAAATTAGAGTAATTGAGTCCAATTGACTGATTTAATACTGTTTATGGGTGACTGGTAATTTATAGTGACTTCTAGAAAATTTTCGGGAAATTCGGGAGAAAATGCCCGGACTGGAAATAATTGGGCGACTGACTGATTGACTGTATAGAACTAAAAGAACTGTCTAATGGCAATGGAAAAAAAATTAGAATTTGACTGATAGGAAATAAATATGTTGAGCCATTGAAATTTAGAGACTGATATTTGGACTGATTTG
>JANIHY010000001.1:22301894-22319044 GCA_027479065.1 Erythroxylum brevipes
AGCTAGAGTTGAAGGTTCCATATGTAATGCCTATTTAGTGGAGGAAGCTAGTACGTTTTGTGGGTATTATTTTGAGCCGCATGTTAACACAAGAGCAAGAAAAGTTCCTCGTAATCACGATAGGGGACGAACGAGTCATGCTGATGAAAACTTGTCCATTTTTTCATATTCTGGACGAACATATGGACTTGCGACAAAAAGAATGTTAACTGAGGAAGAAATTGAGGCTGCGCATGGTTATATTGTATTGAATTGCGAAAAGGTTTGGCCTTTCATTCAGTAAGTTGCACATGATGATTTCTGTACAAGGCATTTGTGTGTTGTTTAGTACTAATAATAGTCATTATGAATTTAGATTATACGAGACATTGTTACGAGAGATAATGCCGGGTATGACGCAGGATAATTTAAATAAAGAAGTTGGAAAACACTTTCCTCGATGGTTTGAAAGATATGTAAGTTTTCACTTACAAGTCATCTTAATTATTATTAAAAGGTATACTTTGTGTTTCTCATGAAACTAAAATCACTTGATTACAAATATTTATTTTTGTAGCCTTCAGAAAATCCAATCGAGAACAAGATGATTTGTGATCTTGCAAAGGGACCTCTACGAACTGTTAAATCGTTTCCAATGTATTTCATTAATGGATACAAATATCATACAGAATGTCATGGACATAACATGTCAACAATGAACAGTGGGGTTTTAATACAGGGAGAAATTATGGATTACTATGAAAAAATTATAGAAATACTATAAGTTGAATACCCTGCTTTGCCACTCAAGCGATGTGTCATATTTTAATGTGACTGATATGACTCAACACCAAATGTTGGGGTAAAGGTGCATAGACAATAAATTTTAGTTGAAATAAATCACTGAAGAAGATTGAGACAATTTGAACCTTTCATCTTAGCTATGTAAGCTAAACAGGTTTGTTATATCCCTTTTCCAAGCTTACGACGAGACAAGACAGATTGGTTAGCGGTTTGCAAAGTTAAACCTAGAGGTGTTTACGAATCACATGGAAGAGAAGTTCATAGTCTTGAAAGTGAGGCGTATCAGGAAGATGTGACTTGTATCAATGCATCTGTTACGTGTGACGATAATGAACCTTTGAACGATCAATCAAACGAATTTGTTGATATTTCATCTGGAGAGGATGAAGAGGGTCTGAGATTTGACGAGGAGCCGAAATTTTGAATCTTATTCTTCTGAAGAAGAAGATGATTGTAATTTACCATTAAGTTTTGATAGCGAATGACTTGTGTTTGTAATTGCATATTTTATCTTAAATATTAACATTACTTTCATTTAATTATATTATGTTAGGTATTTCATTGAATATCTTTGGAAAGGAATGTCGACATGGCGTTGGTTCTGGACGGTAAAAATTCTTTTCGTTGGGAGGAATGTGGAAAAATTGTCCCACCCCATGCAATCAAAAGTACAGAACATCTCGCTTCATCATACAGTACCAATCATTTGCCTTCTATGGCCGATCTGTTAAATGTCGACATGGCGATTGGTTCCGGACAGTAAAAATTCTTTCCATTGGGAGGAATGTGGTAAAATTATCCCAAACCATGGAATCAAAAGTACAGAACATCTCGCTCCATCATACAGTACCAATCGTTTGCCTTCTATGGTCGATCTGTTACTTGAAGGTTTTTAATATGATATGCACGTTGACTCCTTTCATATTATGAATATCTCATAACATTTATTAAAGTTATCATACATATTCTCATGAGATTGTCAATCTTACATGTTTAAGCTTCCTTCAAACTCGAAGAGGAAATGTATATCGATAAAGGTGACAGCAATGTCACGACAACTTATAACGTAATAGGAAGATCGGGTATTGTCGACAATTCTACTATTCCTTAACCTCGCCTACACAATCACATATGCATTAATATACCGTTTTCGCTACTTATATGGTTTTTTAATATCATGGTTTCAACATTTCTTCACTGTTTATGTTTTAGGTAGATTTGATCATGTTAGTAGTTCATCCGGAGAATTAGTCTTCCATTCTAAGACCGGGAAGTCATTCACTGTTTCCTCAACAAGTATAGCTATAGCTTCAAAACTATTGCAAGATTGTGATCAACAACGTACAGCAGGTGGACGAAGTTTCACTGTTTTCATTGGTGCGTTTGAACATGCGAGAACTCTTCTCGGGAACCCAGACATTAGGGACTCATTTACCTTTACCAACTCCCATGTTATATGGAATCCAACAAACTGATTATATCAATGTGCTTTTGTACTGCCAGACATTATTACACTAAGCTTTCACGTTGATTGATTGTTGTATTTGTAAGACTTCGTTAAACAGTGCATATTTATATTATTGTTCACGTTCATTTATTGTTGATAACAATATGTTAACCTTCAAATTTGCCATAGTTTATTCTCTATGTGTTGTGTAAATTATTGCTTTCAAATTATTAATTGTACATGTAGAGAATAGGGCAAAATTGGATTTCAGGAAAAGAATGGGACCGAAGAGACAACGTGAGGTCATACGACCGAGGTTTCGAGCCATGTTCTGGGGAACTTACAGTGAACGTGGTTCGTCACAATCAGTCGCTCTTACTGACTCACCTCCTCCACCTCTCGTGCCGGGAGTTGCAGCTGAGGCATCACCGACTGCTTCTCAGCCTACATCATCCCCTTCTCCAACGCATATATCATCCAATACTAGCGTACCGATAGTAGGAGACGTCCGTCAACCTAGCGCTGAGGGACCTAATAAAAGAAAGATAGTTTCTATTGTCAATGACCAGTAAATGAAATCAAAGCACTTCACAATTGGATTATTATCAACTTTTACTTTTATCAATTTTTACATAGGATAACCTAAATTGGCATGTTAGGTTGGTTCCGTCTGGACCAACTTCAAGAAATATGACTTCCTTGTTCAAGCAAAGAATTGAACCTGAGGGTTATGTGTGGAAGAATTTATCTGACACCACAAAGCAATTATACTTTCAGGAGTTTGAGGTACAAATAATAGTTATTTTCTTGTTACATTGCTTTATATTCACAATGTTAATAAAAATATTTAACATTTTGTTATTCTGACTCTTCTTATTTCAAAAAGAATTTTACTGGGATTCTTGTTTCGACGCCAGCATGTATAAACAATGGGAAAAGAAAGCTCGTATACGTTATTGCGACTTAATTAATGTGATATGCAAGGTTGGTGCACGCTCGCGTTATATTTCGAAGGAAATTTGGACTCGTTGGATCGAATATTGGACATCACCTGCAGCAATGTCCATATCAGAGTGTAATTCAGCCAACAGATGTGGAGGGCCAGGGGGTGCGAGTCTTTCAGTGCATACGGGAGGATCAATTACCCATTATGAGCATGCACATAGGCTAGTAAGTATCTACTCTTTGACACAAATTTTACATATATTTTGCTTCGCTTTATTGAACATAGTGATGATGAAATAAATGTCTGGTGCCATATATGGCTGTGTGAAGTTGTTTTCTTTGTTGAATAGGGGGCAAATATTATATATATAGGGGAAACTCTGGCGAATTTTTTTTAAATTCTAGATAACATCTAACAATTTAAGTTATACATGTAGGAAAAGTCATTGGGCACGAAGCCTACACCTATCCAGCTATTTTTGCACACCCACACGAAGAAACATGATGGTGTCACCTTCATCAACACTCGATGCAGAGAGCTAAATGTAAGTGAAATTAATACATTTTTATAATTTTTTAACAATTATACCTTAATTACTAATGTAAAGATTGTTTCCTAATAGGACCAAATACAACAAAATATTCAGCAACAGTCTTAGGAGGAACAACCTGTAGATGAGAGTCAGACATATCTTGATGTTGTGGGTGGTAGGGACCGTCGTGGAAGAATATTCGGCCTCGGTTCATATGCAATCACCTGTTATTCGCGCTCTTCCTTGTCCAGTATAGCAGCATCTGCTCGACCATCGCAAAGTAATGAAGTATCCGAGCTCCGGGCCACAGTAGACACATTGAGGGAGCAAATAGTTAATCAATGTATGGAGCATATGGAGGAGATAGCTAAGATGAGAGAAGATATGAGAGAGAAGATGAAAGAGGAGATGAGAGAGAAGATGAGGGAGAAGATGGAGCAGGTATCAAAGATCAGAGAGTCGATGGAGCAGATGGAGCAGGCAGCTAAGAGGAGAGAGGAGATAGAGCGGCTTGCTAAGATGAAAGCGGAGGTGGAGCAGATGACTAAGGAGAGAGAGAAAATGGAGCAGATGGCTCAGCTTAGGCAGGAGATGGAACAGTTAAAGGGGAGGCTTAACAATTCAAAGCATCCACGATCACCACGACATTAGCTTATCCTTGTCATTTGTTTTCAATTAAAAAACATAAGATTTGTTCATTGTCATGTTTTAATTATTAAATTAAATACTTTATACGTTATATTATTAATTAATTTTCTCATTCATCAAATTATATATACAAATTAATATATTATGAACTAATAATATAACGTAATGCAAATAAATAAATTATATATACAAAATAATATAACATTGTTATAGTAATAACATAACAATGGAATTAAAAACAATATAATCAGTTCTTACTGACGGAATATATTTCCGTTGGAAATGTTGAAGAGATTTATCGACGGTAAACATAACCGTCGACAAATTGGTTGAAGTTTTCAGGTAATTACCTTCGGATCACTGACGGAAATTAACTCGTTGCTAATTTTCACCGATGGAAACTCACTTAACCTATTCTGTCGTTAAATTGATTCTTACAACAAGTTACCATCGTTAATAACATTGGTAAATTACCGACGGAATTTTTTCGTCGGTAATTTTAACTACGGCACCTTTAGCGACCAATTTTTCGGTCACCAAATTTCATTGGTGATGAAATTTATCAACAGAAATTTCCCATTTCTAGATAAAATTTTCCGTCAGTAAATTGATTATTTATTGTAGTGAGTTGAAAAGATTGGATAAAAATCAAACATGGATGTATCATCGTTGCTTGAATATCCTAAGGAGAGATAGGAAAGATGTTACTAATCCTTTGAATCGAAATGTCCAGTTGTCAACAACAATATAAGTGAAACATTTAATGGATGGATCTTACAGGTAAGAGATAGCCAAGTTATCAGTATGCTTGAAACCATTAAAATAATGATGATAAAGAGGCATGCAGATAAAAGAGAATGTGTGCATTGTTGGAAGTCTGATGTTGCATCCAGGATTATGGAGAAATTGGAGAAGAATATGAAAAATGCAATGTAGTGGAGAATAATTTCGAATGATAATGGAGCATATGAAGTTTCAAAAGGTGATGACAATCATATTGTAAGGATTAGTAGACCCCACTCATATAGTTGAGCATAAGAGCTTTGTGGATATCTTTACAAGCATGCTATAAGCATTATTCACCATTCCAAGCAACAGTTAGAGTCATCTGTGGATGATTGCTAGAAGAAATCCAATTTCCTAGCTTTGTATAAGCATGTGTTGCAACATATTAAAGGTCAAAATTTCTAACCACCTGTTGATGCAGAACTAATAAACCCCCCACTCAAAAGTGGTATGCCATGAAGACCTAAAATAGCTAGAAGGAGAGGAATAATTGAGCCTATTAAGTTGAAAAATCCAAACAAAGTGTCTCAAAATGATCATGCATAAACATGTAGAAAATATGGTAATTCTGGTCACAATGCCAGAAGATGTAAGATTTAAGGCTCATCTCAACTTGCTTAGCAATCTCCAAAGGTGTAAAACATTCTTTGATTGCTATGCATTCTTTATATATCTAATGATCATTTATGAAATTTTTGTATTCATATTTATTAAGTCATCTTCAACATCTCTTCACAAGCTGAACATGTTATTGTGGCAAGTTAAGAAAGCAATATTGTAAGTATATGATCATTAATGTCATTAAAGATTACTTTTACAAATGAATAATGTTAACGACATGTATGTTTATAGGTTGGTAGCCCTTCGTATAATAGTAAACAGAATTTTAGAGAAGTTGATCAATATTCATTCAAGTTGTCTTTCGAACCAAGAGGTCTAAGGTTCAAATGACAACCTATTATAACTTCTCAACAATTACAAACTGAAGCAATGAGGAGGAGATCATCAATGAATCGACCTGTACATGATCACCCTTCTCAATCAAATGTAAATAAGGGAAGCAATGTGGTTAATTTGCAGATTTTACATTAATATTGTCTACATGTTATTGAAACTTTAGTTAATACAGTCATTCACTTTTGCATATGGACAGATAGATCTAATCACTTCTGTGTATAGACAGATTGTGATATAATAACTTCTGTATATGCTACTCCAATTATTTATTATTATATAATCACTTTTATATATACTACTCCAATTAATTATTCTTATATAACTACTTTTGTATATACTGCTCCAATTGTTTATTGTGATATAATCACTTTTGTATATACCCTCTAACTGTTTACTGTGATATAATCACTTTTATATATACTTGTTGATAATTTTTTCAACTATTAATTAGGCACCATTAAGGCAATTTCATGAATAACAAAACAATAAAGACAAAATAAAATGCACAATATATTACAACTTAATTGAAATGAGGATTTTTCATTCTTTATAATTTAAGTTTTAAACAAAATACTACAATTGAATTCAAGTTGCCCACAACAAACCTCATTATAACACTCACTATAAGTACCAAAACCCTTATTATGATAATCACTAATACAAATTTAAGCTTATTTTTCTCTTTTGTCAACAAAACATTCTCTTCTTTAATTAGCTTTATTTGTTACTCAACTTTCACGTTGAACATGATTCAATTGTGGTTCATTAAGCCTTCTTCTTCATCATACCTACTTCTTTCTTTAGTTTATAAATTACTTCAACAACTCTCTTGCTAAATTTGTCATGGTACCACTAAAAAATCACATCTTTCAACCTAAAAAAATTAATAATTAAAAAGAAAAAATTAAACATATATACAACAAATTTTACCTTATCAAACATAAACTTACAGGATATTTTGGAGCATCCATAAAATCTTCCTCTTGGGTTATTATCACTCCATGAAGTTCTTAAATGAGTTTTTAAGTCACAATAACACTCCAGATAATTATTATTTGAATTTAATATAGTATTAATTGAAGACGTCGCGTTCATTTCTTTAAGTAGTTGCCATAAAATTATATTAATACTTTTTGTTCTCCTAATCAATTAACCTGTCTTAAAACATGAACTCACATGGTAAAAAGGAGTTAGTCACCTATTCACCCATCCACAAGAATCCTTATTTAACATTTGCAATTCAACAAAATATTTTGGAGAGATAAATCTCGAAGAATAAATAGTAGGCATCATTGGAAAGTAAAATCCAAAGTCATAAAGATTGTTAACTTTTCAAGTTGATTACATTAAGAGTTAGTACAATATAATGAGGACAGTAGAACTTGGTTGGACCTAAAATGGAGTTTTTTGTATATTTGAAAAGCAACCCAATTTATACAATATTAACAATCTAAATTTGACTATGGACTCACTATAAACATAGGGTGTTGTGAGTTGCAAGTATAAAGAAGTGGATTTGATTAGTCTCATTCCATGAAAATGGTTTTTAAAAAAACTAAAGAGAAAAAACACACCACTTAAGACTAACTACTGTCATAAATCTGCCAACCTATTCATCATATTTCTTTATTGTCCAACTTGCATGAAAGCCACAAATTAGAAAAATCATTGGACCATGTCCTCAAGTGTGAAGTTGTTGTTCATTACACCAAAACAGTAGAGAAAGCAAAGGTGGAAACAATATACAACAAAATCGACAACATGTTTTATGAAGTGTATAAATCATGGTTCGATATTAATAAATGATTTCATCAAAAACAAGGCATGCTATTTTAGATTATTTGTTGTCAACCAAATTCCTTCACAATCACTAAAATTCAATAAAGACAATACACAATTAGACTATTTTATAACAATGTTATTGTTGTGTAATCACCCAATATTCTCGTTGCCAATAGCAATTATCCTTTCAATCTAAGGAAGTAAAGGCATCACAATGCTTTGCAACCATGTAGCATCACAAGCATTCACAAATTCAACTTTCATGCTCAAACCCATTATCAAATATTGATTAATATGTAATCAATTGAACACTTTTTGATCGAGATATGCGATACCAAAATATATTTACATTCAAATTTAAGTTGAAGATAGAACATCTGAGGGTATGAAGAACTATAAATCAAAAGATTATCGCCATAGCATTGTCTCAAAGTTGCACTCAAACAAAGAAGATGGAACAAATGATGAAGAAACTTGATCATTATATTATAATAAAGCATATTACATTGTTCCTATACCACAATACATATAAAATAGCTCCATCGCAAACCAACGCTTATACTCCACCCAACACTTTATTCTCAATAAGATCATAACACAAGTCTTCAATGAACTTGATCATTTCTTGAATTGGAAAGCTTAAATCCTTATTTTATCACGCGACTCGCGTCTGACACATAGATTATTCCTCAACTTGCATTGTTTAATTTTCAAATACCAATAGCCCAACAACCCTAACTTGCAATACTGATGTAATACCCCAACTGTGGAGACATTTAGAGATTAGAAGATAGAATTCTCACATCCATGGAAATCATGGGATAGTTTGGTTTGTTTAAGTGAACAATTCCTACATATGATTGTCATAAAAGTTTTTATTGTTTTGCCAAATGTTGTATGTCGATCATATATATACAATCCCATCATTTCAATTGCTTGACAGAAATCTGCCACATTTGACATGACAAAATGCGTATAATATCTTCTCTTCACAAAGTCGTTCTATCTTTCTAGCATGTAATAATGTGGCATTATTAAAAAGAGCACCTTTTTCACCTCGGTGGTGGCGTTAATCCTTAATTCTAAGGATGTGGTGGACGATGTGATTTTAATGGCAGACGTGGAGGTAGTTGTGGTGACACGAGAACAATAATCGTTCCACCTAGTTCAGTGATACAAGAACATTAATCTTCCAAGTCATGGCGGTGATACAGATTAGGGATTGTTGTTCGTTGAAAAAAAATAAGAGGAAGAACGTTATAGATTAGGGATTGAAAAGAATTAAGGATTGAGTTACGTTTATTTCTTCAAAACGGTGCGTGTTAGGTCAAAACGGTGATCATTAGGAAAGAGAAGAGTTCTTAAATGGAAGCAAGTCCCAATTCTATTTAGACTCAAACCTCCCAAAAGCATTGTTTAAATAGAATCATTTAAACTCCGGCTCCCAAACAAACTATTTAAATGGAAGTTAGTCAAATAAAAGTAAGATCTACTTCCATTTAACTTTAGACTTCCAAATGCCCCATTTAACCTCACCTAAGACCCACTTTTACTTTTAAAAAAAATTCAAGTCATTGGCCTTTAATAAAAAAAAAATCCACATCAAGAAATTTCACCTCAATTGTTTCATCTAGTTAATGACTATTTTGAACGTTTTTCAAATATTATGGTTTATTTTGAATGCTCACAAACGTTAAAATTTAGTTCAAATTTTAGCATTAACATTGGAAACTAATTTCCTCTTTTGGCCTTTAAATTCCAAACTTCCATACTCGAACCAGTAGGAAACAATTACGAATGCTACTAAACAAAGATAAAGGATATCCTCATAAATTATTTGACGGGGCTAAATAGAGCAGCGTGAACTTTACACTGAAAAGAATCTGAATCCAAGTAATATGTAGAAGAAGCATGTGATAAGTGGTTTATTACTTTTAAGGATCAAACTTTTAAGGATCAATTTCAACATGTATCAAGGAACTGCATACATCTCAGGACCTAGTACATCCAAGATAAGTCTTGCCGGAATGAGACAGATTTTGCAGCCCCGATAACCCCTCTTTCAGAAACTTGAGGACAGTCTTCAACGGATAGGAATTCCAGTTTGCATGACCCAACAAGAGGCTTCAGTCCATCATTTGTTATACCCAAACACTTTCTTAAGCGTAACGAGCACAAGCGAGGATAGTGGCTCACAAGCTGCAGCCCTTCATCACTGATCTCTTGACAATTAACAAGCTCCAAGGTTTCAAGATGCAGGGCAGAACAAAGAGCTTCCATCCCAATGTCGTTGAAGGAATACACATGGTCAAGTGTAAGCTGCCGAATTGGGCACACCTTAATCAACATAAGGATCCCATTCAATGTAAATGATGAAAAAGAGGGAAACTCCCCAACAGAAAATGATAAGCTGACGGATTCAAGCATTGAACAGTTATGAGCAATTGCTTGAAGACTGTCATCGGTTAGCCTCAATGGGTTGTTCATCAAAAGAGGCAAGGAGAAATCAGAAGGAACTCGAAGTGAAATTGACCGAAGACTGCTTGCATTTTGAGCTAAGCATAATATATCACAGTCCCTCACACCAACACACATATCCAAATGAATCTTCTCCAAATTCTTGCATTTCCCCAAAATGCATGCTAGACCCCTTCCAGGGCTTATGATGCAATTCGTCAGGCTTAACTCCAGCATGGATTCACATGGGACCCATTGCTTCTGCCATCGATCAACAGCTAGCCGATCATATACCTTCATATATCTGTAGTTAGGATCTACCTCAAATTGCAATCTTTTTAATTTTCTCCAGCCAAATCCTAGCTTAATCAAATCTCCTTCCCCAATGGCTCTACAATTTTTGACCAAAAGGTCCTCAAGTGTTTGGAGCTTCCCAAGATATTCAAGCCATTCAACACTAGTAACGTTAAGACATCGAATAAGATGAAGAATGGTGAGATTTTTGCAGCCCACAACAAGAGATAATATGCCACAGCCAGTAATTCTTGGAGCAAAATTCAACTTCAGGGCAGAAAGCACGGAACAAGAGGATAATTGACGAAGGCCAACATCTGTAATGAAGGTGCAATAGCTTAACGTGAGATCAGTCAGATAAGGGCAGCTGTCAGCGAGAATGGCAAGTCCTTGGTCATCTAACTGTTTTCCCAGCTTGGACATCCATCCAGCATATGTTATTTCCAGTTTAAACAAGTTGGAAAATCTATTGCAGAGGGAGGTCAGAGCATGATTTGCAGGATCTAACCCACAACCAATCCGTAGACATTGTCTCTGTTCACTATCCAGATTGAAGAAGCGCTTACATGCTAATGAAGCAGAGTTTCGATCAATAGTCTTATTGAGCCTGCTCAAGATCTCCCAAACCAATTGCTCTGGCAAATCATCCATTGAGAGCAACTTTCACTTTCTCCTGCACAAGGAAAATTTAACAAGAAAAGAAAAATCATTTCAGAAGCAATACCAAATTAAGAATACAATAAACGCAAAGTCCTTTTCCGTATATCATTCCCCCACATCCTTGATTGAAGAAGAAATAATCAAACACAATATTCGCAGTTTCCAGATGAAGAATAAGAAAATTAGTTAATATGTAGAAACTGAAAACCTATCATAGTTTTTAATCTTGCAAAGGGTACATCTTGGGAGTTTTACCTCTCAAATTGAAACAAAACGGGTCGTATGCAACAATTAACCAACCCAAACCAAAGAATCTACTGATTTCTATGGTTAAAGAGATGAATAACCACATCAAAGCCATCACAGAAAGAAAAGTACACCATCCCGGATGAAAGAAAACGTAGACCCCGAAAAAGAAGAATCAATCGCAAAGCACAGACAAGAAAACAATATAGTATGGGCACTAGAGAAAGCTGGTTTCACCTGACACGGACATCAATAAACGAAGCCGATGAGGACGGTCACTGGAGTTTTGATCTAAGAGGGCTCTGCGTGATCCGTCTACAAGAATGCACGTCTGATCCATCCGTCTGTGTTCGGTTCCTTTTTAGAAAATATCCTAAGGAGATATCTTCTCTCAATTCTTATGGTTATTAAATAATTAATTAATATTTCAGGGAGATTGGAGTGTATGTGCATGATAGCTTTAGAGAGTAACTAGTCATTTAAAAGATGATTTGGTTGGTAAGATATAATTAAATTTCTAACGACTAAATTCCTTAGTTTTAAAAACAATTTTATCTCTTTCAAATAAATTTTTGAGATGTTTTATTGGATAATTATAAATTGTTGTCTTATTTGTTTAAATTCCCATGGTTTCTAGATTAATGAATGCTAATTGCTAATTAGCAGTAGTAACTACTTGACTAAAAGTACTCAATTTAAGATTCAAGTAGTCTCAAATGTAGCCTAATATTAGTACAAGGTAGAAGAAGCTCAAATGTACAAGGTTACTAGCTGCTATATTTAACAACCCTAAGCAAAACCCAAATCCACAAGTAAGCATGCAACAGGCTCCTTTCTTGTGATAAGGATCTTTAGCCTTTTCTTCTATTATTACTCTTTTTGCTCCCCGAAGATGACTCCACTGGTACTGGCAAGATGGTGGCATCCTTGATTCCATCTGATATTGAGAGTTGCTCAACTGTCTTCCCTGCTTCCAGGTAAACCATCAGATCTCTAAGCTGCAAGGTAGATGATTCCATGAATCATAGATATAGACACTCATATAAGGTGAAATATGACCCTTTAACAGGCATAACTGATCCTACCTGTTCCTCAAGGTCCCGGATCTTATCATCCTTCACTTTCAGAACTTTTCTCTCCCTGAACACAAAATGAAAGTTCAAGATGATGGCCAAGCAAAGTACAATTTAGAAAAGTACTTATAACCCGTGTTAATATTCACACCAAATCAATAACCCTAAACTCACTAAGACAACTGCTCGTCCTAGTCACTTGCAAGGTAGAGAACAGAATTTTCTCTACACACTATCACCGAAGGACATTTGGGACATGCCTAAAAATAGAAATGCTACTCTATATTTTACATGCAAGTCTGCTTCACAATAAATAGCATTCATGAGCAGCCACCAATTATTGGCTCATAGCCAAGTTCCCCATCCGCTTCCACTCTTAATGTTGCATGCCCATTTCTGAACCGAGCCACTCGAGTAAATGTGGCAAATGCAACTATTGCAATATGAAGATATACTTTCCAAAACTTTCTCGTAATCTTTTACCAACGTTAATGTATAAAGAAAAAAATAACTTTAAGCCAACACCCAAAGAGAGGAAGGTTTCTGTTATAAGTGGGCATACCTTTCTTCAATCTCTAGTATCTTCGCTTTCCATATCTCCTGATTTTCCAATAGATTCTCATTGAGCTACAAGTACAAACAAAAAGGATGAGAATAAACAGTAAAGAGTTGTTTAAGACACAAATTTAAAGAACAAGTATCAAATATTTGGTTTTCTAAATCTGATTATGAGCTATTAAATAGTAAAATCAAGAAGAATTTTAAATTGGAAGGGCTGCTCTATCAAGCCATAATGAATGAATCTATACTACAACAGGAAACACTTATGACACATGAATATATCTCTTATCGCCATGTATAACACTGATTATTAGGAGTTTTATATTGATGCAAGATATTTAACATTTTTTCCAAAAACATGAAACAAAAGACTTACATCATCAAGAAACATTTTCTCTTTGAGACATCTTTCTAGCTTGGCCTGTAACTTCAGCAATTTTTGGGAGACAGCCTTTTTAACAGCTTCAGAAATTTCATCCTCAGTTTCTTCTTTGACTTCTTGTAATAAACTCTCAAAGTACTATCAAAAGAACAACGCATCAATTCACCAGAAACACTAGTCTTATATAGTCAACAGCATAATGGTCATCTCTGATCATTTACCACACACTAAAAAATGTTAACCAAGGAACTAATGCCACATTCTCAAAAGAAAAAAGGAGAAAGAGAGAGAGAAAGAGCAAAAACATCATTAAGCTCAAAAGAAAATTCCTTGGTTAATAACAAGTGGAAGAATCTGCTCACCAGTTTTTGGTTCTCCAGTTGCGTAGCTAAGAGTTCATTATATTCATTAACAATCTGCAATTCAAGTAGATGAGATAATTTCAGTACAAAGAAAATAATAATAATTACAGGATGATGATATATTTGAAACATTACTGCTTCAACTTTGCTGCTTATAAGAGCCTCACTAATTCCAGAATCTACACAGCCACAACTCCCACAACCATCTTTAGCTTGTAGGCAATGGGTGTTCAACTCGACTAATTTCCCATCAGTTTTTGATTGAATCAACCTGTGAACATAATTATCTCCAACATAATCCCAAACACGTTGGGTTTCCAGTTCAAGAGAATAGCAATGCTGCGTTTCTTTCCAATGTCTTATGGCATGCCCTCCTTTATACCTGCACTGTCATTTTATACATAAGAAGATGCATACAGAAAAGGAGACATTACTACATAAAGAAGATAAGTGAAGATAAAAAGAAGTACAATGCGAGAGAAAAAGAAGGCACTCAAGTTGGTAAGAGAAAGTTACCTCCCACATCCTACAAATCCACAAATCACACAAATCCATAGATTCTCAGATGCTTGGCAAACAATACAGATGGATTTTTCAGGCTGCTGTTGGCAATACCGACAAACCTGAAATGTATGCTCAATAGTCAGCTAGATTCAAGCATCCAAACAATGCCATTGTGGTCCAAAAGTTGGACACCAAGACATAACCTCTTCATAATACAAAATATAAGTCCTCATGGATTATCAAAGTCATGAACCTCTCTACCCAAATGAACCTCAAACAGAAAATATGTAAGTCTACAATCCGTCTACATTACACATCAAAATTTATGTTTGCATGCAGACTCTAAGAAAACTAGTTGACCTGCTTCTCGCTCAATCTGTAATTTACAAAAAAAAAAAGGGACAAATTTCAAGTAAATTTTTTTTTATCTTTTCATTTAAAGCCAATTTGCATTGGTCATAGATATCAATTAACCCAGTGCAAATTATGAGAAAATGAAATTACTGACTTGTGATCTTTTCAGAAGAGCATACTACCAAACAAGCCACTAAAACTCCTCAACACATAAACTTAGTTCATCTTATGCCTAAAAGTAATGCATTTTTTGGATAATTAATAATTGAATTTCATAGCAGTTTCCTACAGTTTACCTACAAGCTCAAAAGAAAGCTGGATAACAACTAGAGTCACTTACTGGACAAGAAGAATCAGTCCATTTTGAAATGCAAGAGCAGTGGAAAGAATGATTACAGATAGTTGTGAGGATTCCTCCCATATCCTGATCTAATCTCTCTGCAAGTGTAAAACAAGCATAAAATTCGTGTCATGTTATGTGGGTACATTCCTACGCTAGTTGATACATGAAACCTAAGTCAAAACGGTCGACAAGAAATTTTGATAACAGCTTAGGTACCATAGAAACTTCTTCCTATTGGAACAGTGGTGGGTGTCCAGTACAATGGTTGTATTGAGTTTTTCCTCAATGCATGGAAGAAAAAAAGTCAATTAAAGACATCAAACAGAGAAGAAATGCAGTTACAAGACACAAGGAACAAAATGAGAATGTTATGATACAGGACAGAAGCCATGTACAATTCTAAATTCTTTCACAGAAATGTTAATCTTCCGGAAAGCTAGGCTGAGAATGTAAGTTGACCCAAGACAAAGCAACCTCAAAAGACAAGATTCCAAAACAACTGTATTACTGCTCTAAAAACCACCGCATTTGCTCCTTCTGGAATTGAATTTCCACTGCTCCTGAACAACTGTTCAAATAGATTATTTCACTATTATATGTAATAGCTACTGTTAAATCTTCTTCTGAAACACTTAAAAATGCTAAAAATCTTTATTATCATTTTCTGTCCTTCTCAATTCGCATTAAATAGTTGAGGTGGTACTTGAAATTGGAGGGAGTTAAAGAAAATATTAATAACCCAGCGTACCAAGACAGACCGGACATGAAGGTTGCTCAGTTGGGGTAACCAAAGAAGACCGAGTGTGTTCAAGAGTCCCAGTATAACCAGTGAACTGTACATCAACGGTAAAAAGCACACGGCAAACCTCTTCCTGCATAAGGGCAAAATTGAATCAGCTTTACGGACAAATGTAAGTCCACTTAGAATACCAAAAGGAAATGGTGACAACACCAACAAAATCTTTGCTTAAAGATGTAAACTTCGACTTCTTGCATCTCTCTCCAGTTTCTTTATGTTCTAAAATTTACTCAAATTAAGGAAATAAAAATCAAGCAAGAGCAAGTGCAAACCTCCAAGGAATTGAACTGTCTGCCATTAAAATGGAGGTAAAATTTGTCAGTTGAATCCTGGCTATCAAATCTTATAAGAATACTATAGCGGTCCTCCATGCCATCAGTCCTACCATGTAAATGAAAAAAATCAATTCCATCAGAAAAAATGAATACAAACAAATAGATAACTAACAACGGGATGTTTGGATGCAGAAATTGCATCAAACGAAGTGGAAGATTACTGACGATCGCAGAAATTTACCTGACGATTCGCATCTCCAATATGTGTTGGATAAAAGAAGCACAAAACTGGCAAAAATCTGCATACGTCATATGATTGGGCACTCCAAGGACTGAAACAAGAGCTTTTCGTCCAACCTATGGAACATAAAGATTAAAAAGCAGCAGTCAGAAAGTGAGCAGAGAAACATATTCACACATAAAGAAGAGAAAGAGACAGATTACAGGAAGATTCGAGACGGAATCGGAAGAGAAAAGATGCATGACGCCACGAGTCTCTTCGATCCTAGGGTTTCCGGAGGAGAAATGAAACGCCTGGGTCCTTGATGCTGCTGAAGAACTCGAAGTGTCGCAAGAATCACCTCCGATCATCGTTGCAGGTGACTGGAAGTGGTCGTCCGGGGAGATCCCGGCTGATGTCGCGCTTGAGCTCGGCGACATATCGCTGATGAGTAGCGGGAATTTGCCTGAGGGTTCAATAGTATGTTTGGTTACCGTCAACGTGCAAAGAAAAGGACCGGAATAGGACAGAATAGGATAGAACAAGAATTGAAGACAGAGAAATATTTGATTGCGATAGACAGAATATAGATAGTTATCCTCGTCTTAAGAACAAAAATGTATTTAATTGTTGTCTTCAGAAAAGAAAACAGTATTAATGACAGAAATATTATTGTAGTGTAATAAGGCTTATAGATATTAATAAATGTAATTTTTAGTATTATTTTGATTATTAATAT
>JANIHY010000001.1:22562113-22587908 GCA_027479065.1 Erythroxylum brevipes
TAAAAATTAAAAATGCATACAATTTTAATACGAGATTTATATCATAAATAAACAGTTAATTAAGTGTTTATTCTCATAGCAACTAGATAAAAAAAATTCAGATTAAATTATTAAAAAAGAAAAACTATAACCCAATATCTTAAGATTATAGGAGAAAGAATGATATTTCTCTTATATATTTTACTATTAGTCAATAAAAGAGAGATTTATGAAAGATTTGATATGATAATAAAGATATTTAATGTGACTTTTTATAAATATTCATTTTTGTCAACAATAGTATATGATTATTCATGAAATTGTATTCGTTTATTGACTTTTCATAAACATTTACTTTTGAAAGAGTCTTATTTCTTATCTTGCACATTTATCTTTTTGGTAAATCATATCTTATATATGATTTTCTAATAGTTATGTCATTTAAAATTATAACGTTTCATTTTTTTGGTAAGTTATAACGTTTCATATTCTCAACTTCTGATGTGTACTTATCCATTATCTCCCATTCACACACAATAAAGTTGATTGACGAAAAAGAAAATGATTAAGCATTAATCATATTTGTCTAATTTCTTGTGTGATTAGTATACAACAAGAGTATATCGTCATACATTTGTTACAAATGTATGACTTATCGACTAATGGATCAATCCTTAAGTGGATTTAGTATGTTATGACCTAGATTATTTATCACATCAATCATCATCTCATTCTCATTATATTTTTATACTTGTAGTGCCTTTTATATAGAAAGTGGGCCTTTTGAATACATTTTGATGAAAACTTATAATTGAAATGATCTTTATCGTTTCTCAATTCTTTGAATCAATCTCACTATTCTAGAATGTCCTTATATATCAAATCATTATGATTTTCTAATAAAATTTTAAGATAGCAAACATTAATTCATTCTCTATAACTAGAACCCAAGTAAAACAAGCACTTTAAATTTGGGGTTCGCATAGCTTCGAAGGGTCCTCATATAGTATAAGTTGATAATAAGACTTATATTATCCTTATTGGTCGAAAATGTACACATGGTATGGTTTATGTATTACAATATTGACTCTTTTTTTATTAAAGCATATGTTTGTCCTCCAATATTGTAAAGATGATAGCTCAGGCATACTTAATACGTAACTTGATATTTAATACGTAACTTGATTTCACTTGTTTTTTTATTTAATCCACCTTTCAAAACTCACATCTGACATATTAAGATAGATTGGGCGAACAAATCATTTCTTTACGTTATTCCATTACTAATAACCTATTGTACCCTTTAATATACTTCACATTGACGTCAGTATTTTAAGCCTTGATCTTTCATTTATCACCTAAATAAATTGCTTAAGACTTCTTTTATTTTGATTCTTACAAAATAATAGAGGTGATCACCCATGTAGGAAGGCATCTCGTATCTAACATATTTCTTATATCTATATATGAATGTTCAACACGCATTTAACATTCATTCTATAATAGAAAGCTTAATTCAAAATCAAACATTCTCATATTTCTATAACTGAATTTTCATTTAAAATTTATTCTAAAATGTTGTTTAATTATCAATTAAACATATATTGCATCAAATTATCGATGATAAACAAACTATCATCATTGATAACAAGTATTATGAATAATCACTAGACATATCATTTCTCTTTGCACTACTATATCCTTGACATACCTATACTTAATACCTACGCGTTTGATTTTATATTAATATTTAAGCTCTACTAATTTTTTCGAAATAAAGAACCATATTTACCTCTTGTTCTTTCTATAGCATCCATAGATGCTACATATTGCTTATGTGCTCACTTTTAGCAATTGGCATCACAAAACAATTTACTATCTTGCATACAAAAAATTCAAACATTTCGTCAGTATATATATAGCTTATAACAATAAGAAAGCTTTATTTGAAAGATAATTTGTAGTCTTAATCACAAAGATGTGTGTAGCCATAGCCATATTCTTCATTTTGGTCATAGTTGATAATAAATTTATTTGTTCTCATGATAAAATACTTTTATCACTAAACTACTTTTATCACTAGTTACCAAAACATATCATCCATATGAAATGATAAAATTACACATTTACTATTGGATCTTCTAATATGGATTAAATGGTCTTTTCCAATCATACTAAAATTATACAATATGATTATGGTACTAATGTAATATACCACTTGCTTTGAGATTACGTTAGACCATAAATTGACTTTAACAATTTAAGCATGTAATACTTTTGGCGTTTCTGAATGAAACTTAGTAGTTGTACCATATAGATTCCTTTATCTTGTTCTTCCTTTAAGAACTTAGTTTGTACATCCATTTGATATATGTCAAGATCCATTCCAATTACTAAGGCTAGAATCAGCTAAAATGATGTAAACCTAATTATAAATGAGAATTTCTTGCCATAATCTATCTCTTCGATTATGTGTATCCTTTTACCACTGGACACGCTTTGTATCTTTCGAAGTTGCAATCATTGTTTTATTTAACAACTGAAGATCACATTTATTCTTGATGGCTACACATCTTTTTAGAAGAGTATCTAAGTCTTATACTCAAATTGAGCTCATTAAAGTTCATTCTTCTTTTATTGTTATAACTCATTCATCCTTAGTATGACTAGAGAGAGCCTTTTCATATTTCTTGGATTATTATTTTCTTTTAAAATTATCATAAAGGTTACTCCTTTTAACTTCAAAATTGTATGAGGAATAATTTGGTTATAATATAAGTATGATACAAATTTGAGAAACAAATCTCTCTATATTCATATTGTGCCTACTCAAATTAGATAGTGGTAAAGAACTCCCACTAGGTTGCAATTGTCATTGTTCATAAACTAATTCATCATCTATTAAGTTTCTTTCACTGACATGAATATCATTCAATTAGTCTTGTCTTACAAAATAATAATAATAATAACAATAATCATTATCATTATCATCATCATCATCATCATTATCATCATCACAATCGCAATCACAATCACAATCACAATATGGCTAAGTAAGAAAAACTTTTTTTAAAGCTATCTTTGCCTAAATCCCTAAGATATCTCAATGAATTATTGTAATAGCTTAGTGGCTCTTTGTGCTATGCTCAATGGTTTTTGTGCTATTTTGTTAGCTAGACAATTTTTACAAGTAGACTCTTCTACTTTATGTAAGTTTATTAGACAAAATATGTTTGACCAATTAATTTATTTAATTTTATTCAGTACGATCTAATTAACATACTATAAATTAGCATAGATATTATAAAAATTAGATGATGTTATTAAACCAAAAAACCAATTTAATTTGTTTAATCAACAACGTCTAATACTGTAAAACCATCAAACTAAAACCACGACTACTCTAATTTTAAGAAAATTGTCCTTTCCACTATTATGGAAATTAATATCGAAGTAAAGGTTAAATAAAATATGAAATAACTTAAAAAATTCTCAATGGGAGGTCTTTTTCTTTTCCTATTTTAGTTGGCCTTAGTTCTTCTTAAAATCCTAAGAATTATAAAGCACTATCTTTCCACTTTTCACTTAGACTCATTATAATGCTTTCTCTTATTAGTTTTTAATTCTTTATGAGCATAACTTAGCCATATATAGCTCGGAAGCCTCAAGATGTTTGTTGATTGGTATCATATAGCATTCTATATCATCTTGATATTCACATTTTGGGTTCAGTGCATTTTCATATGCTCTTAATGTGAAGACAAGAATGTGTAACAACTTACCTTAGCTCAGTTTAAGATAAAATATAACTAATATCCATCACTATGTCTAACATTAGTTTTGCATGCATCGGCATTGGATTCTCTTACCTCTTATTCTCATTTATAATATATTTATTATTACGATATATATCAAACATAATAGCGACTGATCATAATATGGTCACTACGATGCCAATATAACATGTTACCATTATTGACCATATGTCTTTGACATTGACATTCCTCTTTATCTCTAGCATAACATCATTCTATATGTTGTATAAGCCAAAGAGTTCTTCTTTTACATAAGCTACATGCCTCATAGTTTTTCTATGTTTCATTATAGCGTACTTCCTAATGACTATTATGATTTCATGTAATGAGATAAGAGGCTTTTGCTCTTCCAATACATATTCAATTTCCATAATTGTCACCATTAAAGTTTTCACCTCTAGTAAATTCTATGACAAAATTTTAGATACATTAGTCCTTTTTCTTAAACACGTATATCTATAATGACACATTTAATCCATATTAATTTTGATGAATTTGATGCAATCTTCTAAAGAGAAACTTTAATTGCTTTCAAAATTAGATATGGACTCAAAAGGTTATTTTCTATTAATCTTCTATATAATAGTTTATCAATAATTCAATATTATATTTAGGTGTATTTATTTACAAATATCTCAAGTATGATATGTATATCAAATACATATAAAACAATCAAAATTGAAAGAATAATACATTTCAATAAACATGTAATATTCAACATTTAATAGTTGCTACAAACAACTAATACTATGTAGGTATTATTAAACATCAAATAAAAAGAGAGTAACACATTTTGACTAAAATTATAAAATTTGATGAATCTTATGAATATGAAATTTGACTAACTCTATAGAGAATTTAGTCTATTAGTTCCTTAAATGAATCATTGATATTCATATCTGCTATCAGTTCTATAATATCTTTTAATAGGCCACTAAAATTAAAACCTCCATACATTTTTCTTCTCCTATACTCTTTCAAGATAGTTTGCACCACCTAACTATATGTGTCAATATGATCCAATGGAGTATTCCACATTCTAATTAACAAACTCTATGTTAAGGCATGAGCATTTTTCAAAGTGCTTCATTTTTGCTTATAAGAGTGGAGAATCCTTGATAATCAGCAAAGATAAAATTTGCATCATTTTATTCACCGATATAACATGTAACATTAGGTTAGCCCCAAGCATCAAACAATATTAATCTATTTGCACCTTTATGAATTTAACATTATTTTGATGTGTTGGAGCTCGAATTGAAATTAGGATTCTAATTACAACTATTCTCCTGAAGCAAATTCAAGGAAAAATAATATTCAACACTTTTGAATAATAAGTTGAAATGTGTCCCATAATCTAAGCATATCATTAAAGCCAAAACGCTCAAAAGAGCATGGCAAAAAATGATTCCTTTTTAATCATTAAGCTTGTATTTATTTAAGGTATTAAGCTCTTGTTTAATTTTTAGGATTAAACTTAAGATTTGCTACTTTAACATGTTACCTAAAGATTATATTTGATTTAATTAATATAATTCAATTAGAAACTCATTTCTAATTTATTATTTAACTTATAAACTTAATAATTTAAATTTAATTATATACTCATTTTTAATTAAAATTGAACTAATCATTTTTAATTATTATTAATTTCATCCATATTTTCAATAAATTTAAAAACTCATTCTAGATAAATAAATTTATCATTTGATTTATAAATGTTAACTTGTATTCTTACGCATCAATAACATTTAAACCGATGCCAAAATTCATTTAAATCCAAATGTTAATCTATTTTAACTCAATATTTTTAAAAGTTATAACACGAATATAAATATGTCTACATTAATTTTATGTTGGTTAGTTGTAAACAAATAGCTAAGCGTTTTGCTTTTAATAACATAGTAAGTCTCTGAACTAATAAAACAAAAGAATATATGTGCATCTTTTTTAATAGATTTAAATTCATATTGAACCTAATGGACTTAACAATTGGGGTCCAATAAGCTTATAGGTTTAGCTCGCAATAACTTAAACAAAGCTTATTCTATACTCAAAATAAGCTTAATCATTCTTATGTCCAAACTTAAGTTATTCTGTCTTTAGGTTTTAGTTACTATAGCAACCAAACACCTAACTTCTTCTTACCTTAAAAAGCCTAGCTATAACCTATAGAAAACAAAGCAACCAAAAACTACACAATTGTTGCTCGTTTTCTTTTTGCTTCAACCAATCACCTTATTATCCACTAGTAACTCATCCACAGACGTGTCACTAATCACTGCCAACAGCCATTAGTAGTGAGAAGGAGCGTCGACTACACCAAAATAAATTTAGTGGTTTACACATAAATGGTTAATTTTGGAACTTGATGGAAAATTTTCTGAACATCCACTTCAGACTAACAAATCTTGATAGGAGGACTTTGTTTTGTTTTCTTAAATAAAACATCTCAAATGAAAAACATGTTTATTAAAAAGAACACTTTTATGCAGTATGTCAAAAACATGCTTTTAAAAGGGAACAAGATTCTCTGTTCTTATAAACCAGTTATTATTTTATTCTATTAAATCTTATTCACACATTTATGTAGAATTCACACAAATATGTGAATAAAATTAAATGACACAGAGTTAGAACATTATAATCGACACAAAGAATCTTATGTGCTTTTAAGATGGCCACATTGGCAAGTAGAAGTGTTTCCACAATAATGCAAAGATAACAAAATTTTCTACTTTGTATCATTAAACTATATCCAAGAATAACATAGTGCTTGTTTTGTTGTAAAATAAAATAATAAATCTTCTTATTAAATTTATATTTGGATTTTATCCATCAAGCATATATTAAGAGATATCAAGTAAATTTGTTTTGTGAAAAAAAAATTCAAGAGATAAATCTCAAAATAAATGTTTGAATATAAATTCAAGACTTAAAATTCAATTTAAATCATATCTAACATCTAAATACAAATTCAAGATATGAATTTTAATATCATCTTAATAAGAGTTATTAAGATGATATTAAAATCCATATCTTATTAAGATTTTCATACGATCATGATAATCATTTTGGATTCAAATTAATGAATAAAAATTATTTTCAAATCAACATAGAGCTTATAATTATTAGAATACAAGTTCAATCAAACTTTGATACCAATGTAAAAAAAAATATGTGTATAACATTATACGATGGAAACATACTTGTATTAGTACCTAAGAACAAAAACGAATTTTTACTTTAACCCATTGAATAAGAGACTTGCAGAATTATAAAATTTGTAGAACTCATTCCAAAATTGTTTTTACTAATTTCAAAATTTTCTTATCTTACATATTTTTTTTGGTAAATCATATTATATATATTTTTAATAGTCGTCACATTTACAATTATAATATTTTACATCATTAACTTATTATGTATGCTTATTCACTGAATAAGATCGAAGATTAATGATTATTTATATATAAGAAATGATTCATAAATTGATGTCTTAAAGACTTTTTCATGAACTACTCTTTTTTCCTTCCAACATTAAGAAAAGACAAATGATGCTAATACACCATGTTTATCATACCTGATTAGCCAATTAAGAGGGAAAAAAAAAAGATAAAACGAAATCAAGATAGTTTAAAATGAATAAAGGGGCATTGTGAAGTTAGTTTTCATATCAAAACAAAAGAATACAAAAGAAGCGAATTTGACCATGATAATGGCTCCAATCGTAAGGCAATCCCTAGTCGTTGATTTACGACAATGTTTAACATACATGTGGTAGATAGACGGACCAAGTTAAGATGACATGATATACAAAAAGGACCTTTCAATAAATTATGATTCGATGCTTGACGTTAACAACATGTTTATCGTCCAATGCTTGTTTTTAAATTATAAACACAAATACATCAATGGATTAAGCTATTAATTAATTAAACGAAAGAGATAATAAAAGGGTCACTTTCAATGTGAGTTTCCTTGAAAGTTCCCTCAATCAATGCTCGTGTCCTGTCACTTTTCCCTTATTGCGTTGTCTTTTCCAACCCCACTTTAGAATTTTAACCTAAAGCAAAACTAACAACTAGTGTTAGAAATCAAAATAAATGTTGATAGTTTCAGGCCTAAGATTACATAGCATACATGCCTGATCATTTAGACCAATCTACCCGTCTTTGTTTTTAAATCTGTATCTTGTTGCTAGCCAAGTACACAAATGAGGCTCGAGGCACAAAAGCACACTTTCAGATTATGAGTTCGCACGGATAGTTTAGTTGGTCATTGGAAAAAAAAATAAGTCTAAAATTATGTTAAACCAATGAATCCAAGATTGATTAGTGAACTCTCTGCCACTGTTAGGTATGAAGTGATTTCTATCAAATCAACCGTAACACGTCAAAGTTAAACTAAAGATGAGGGGTTGAAGAATTCTAACAGAGAGAATAAAAGAATTGTCTCAAAATAGTTTTCCAAAAATCAACTGAGAAAAAGATATAGCTCCTAGTCCAACCGAAATTAAGGGAAGATATGTTCCAACTTTTTATATTATCAAAAGATAAAATGTCTTTTCCTTATCAAATCACATTTTTATAAATCATTAAACACTAAGAATTTTGGAAACAATAGGATTCCTATTTTAATAAATTTTTATCTTGATAATATTTGGAAAATCATCTAAATATGTTAGCTGAAAAAATCCCTCAAACATATGAGGAAATAATCCGAAAATAAAAGATAAGATCTTAAAGCAGATTTTATCCCTGCTGTACTCGTAAACATATTCCATGTCTGTTACCTTATTTCTTGAGTTGTTTCAAGCGTGTGAAACTCGTGTACCCTTAACATAAAGGTCAAACTAAATAAAATGAACATAATAAACGCTTGATCTTCTTACCATTCGAAGCTAATCTTTGACCACCAATGCATTAATCATCATCATACAACTTTGAAATCTCTAAGTGATCAATAAACTATTTACAAAAGACAAAATTGCTGTAGCGACCCCTGTGTTATACGAAAGTAGCTAATTAAATCATGAGATATAAAATGTTACTCTATTAACCTTATGCTTTCAATTTTGCTGCAAAAAAAACCCTTAGCCGTGTATTGTTAAGGGGCTGTGAGTTAATAAAATTTCAACTCAGGATATTTTTTGCTAATTTTTATATGTCAAGATTTTTTTAGCAACTTTTGAATAATACAGGGTTATTAAGGCAATAAATTCATTTACAAAATAAGCATGCTCAATCAGCAAAACCAATATTAGGGTCAACAACTTCCCCCTTTTTAATTATTTCAAAAAAAAAAAATTCCCCCTTTTTAATGGTGACAAACTATTAAATATACTTAAAGCATGAATCACATAATTAGTAATATAAAGATGAGTAAATCAAGTATATAAGTGAAAATAATCACACCACCATATATATATACAAGAAACACGAGAATAAAAATGTTAACCAATACATATGAGTTTCTAACACTTAATCACTTTAACCAAACGACATAGCCACAGAGCAAGTAATCGACTTAAGAATGTAAGACTAGCACATAGGTCACAATACCATAACAAAGCATATACGTGCATGCACATAGGTACATGCCCTTATTTCCCCCTTTTGGCATCATAAAAACAAAACACAAGTCAAGATTAGTAAAATATAGAGTTGTAATACTAAAGGAAGAATCATTAACGGCTAACACATGCACACTTGGCGTTTGCGACACACAAATCACAAGCTAGAAAATAATTCAACCTCTAGATGACTAGAATTGTTACAAGCGTGCATAAGAACCTGTCTTAGAAGCGTAGGAACTAGATTAGCAAGAGTTACCAAAAGATGAAATAGAACAAGTTTATCAATAAGAAAATATGGGGTAAGCTCCTAAGGATAAACTAAGATGTGCTAGCTGTAAAGCTGCTAAGTTTGCGACCGGAGGAGTTCATTTCTTGTCATGTGAAATGACCCATTACGAAGTTCTCCTTTCGAAACACGAGTATAACCCTTCTAGTGACCCTACAGTAACCCTCCAATTGATAACTAAATCAATCGAAGGGTCCTCGTCCTCATAAAGATAAACCGTTCAATTGTTAAAAAACCTTTTGTACTTTAAAAAGTTTAAAATGCGAAAAATAGTGGGATTTTTTTTTACTTTATGAAAATTCAGCAATATAACTACTGTTTTTTTCTAAGATTTCCAAATTTCGAAAACCTGCATAACATGATTTAAAATACTCCTAGTATTTCATATACCATCTTAACTTTTAAAACGGGACCTCAGGTCCACATCACAAGCAACCACAAACATATAATTCTCAACATTTTAAAAACATAATATGTAAATATCAATTAAACAATATAAATAAAACATATTTTTTTTTCATAAATATATACAATGTTTCTTAAAAAACGTTGGGCTTGAGTTTGAGATTTCTACCCAAATGCTTACGTATCTAATTTCTATTGAGGATCAAAGCTCTTGTACTTCATTAAGTAAAATATATATACAATCCCAACAATATTTACAAGATCACACTTTTAAACTCTTTCCAAAATAATTTAAAACATATATACAAATAACTAGGCCAATTTCGAGAAAACACATACATAGCAAAAATGACACAAGCACAACAGCACCTGACTATATAACTAATCATCCGGTGGAATCCTAACCATTGTAGCACTTGTATGCATACCTGGGGTGGTTTATTTAAAAACATAAAATAGGGGTGAGCTAAATGAGCTCAATAAGTATTAATCATTTTACTAAAAATTAAACTTTTCATAACAACATAACTGAAATATTCTCATTCAACAATAAAGCTTATGGTGAAATAATTACCACAAAAATTTATTCGTGCATTATAAAACCTGGTAATAAAATAACACTTCGTAAAACAATTTCTAAATTTCTAAAATACCATTTCGGAATGCTTTTTTGAAATTAAACTCATAATATAAAATTTTCTATTTTCTTTTTTCCTTAAACAATAAACAGTGGTTGCAATAAGTTTTCTGAAAACTTTTATACTGAAAATAAACTGACCACTTGAATTGGTACCATACGGTTCCTAATAAATAATAGTGATATTATTATTTTCGTAATTTTCTTACACAACATAGCCCACCCTAATTTCTTTACCTCACGATACCCTAGGGATAAATTCATAGAACTAGTCCTGCATTGCTTAACCACTAAGAAGCTAGTTTTATATAATAGGTTAATTGCTATAAACTGGTAGTTATGAAGCTAGTTCTACATCGCTTAGTTGTAACAATTTTGGCTAGAACTATATGTACACAATATGTGAAGAGGGCAACTGACTAGACTACTGCCAGACATAATATCACCCCTGTTAGTAACTGACGTCTCCCAAACACTACCATTCACATTTTAGGATACTCTTACTGGTAAATCTATAATACCATCAAGATGTACCATAGGCTAAAAATTTATTTCCTTTTTATCAACAATTAACGTAATTTTAATATAAATTCAAATCATATAAAATTGAACTTTCAAACTAAAATTCATATATTACTAAAATATAAACTTATACTAGCAATATTCACTTGTAATATATTATTCACATAAAACTCAGTATAAATATTCATTTCATGATAAAATAAAAAGCATTTGCATATAATCAATTTAAAGTACACTCACGACTTGCCAATTTCCTTTTCATCACTTCAAAATCCTTCAGTTGGCTTCGTTTTTAGATATGAAAACCAAATACACATACATTCAAGTCTTTAATACATTTTACAACTAAATACACCGTAAATCATTTCAATTTCATTACTTTCCACATGCACTCTATATACTTTTTTTCAAATAATAACATAACACTTCATTCATTGGAAGCACTATTCATTCAAGATTTTTTTATTATTGACTCAAAACTTTCCTAAGTCAAGGGTTTCATACATATAAACACCTTTAAATCTCAAAATAACCAGTTTATCCCTTATCGAATTAAATGGATAAACTTTTTTAAATAAATTCGCAAAATATTCTATATAATTCTAAACCTCAAATTAACCTGAATATACTCTAATAAGACCTAAAACTCGTCAATTGCATGCTTAGAACAATTTAATTGGGCACCTAACCCCTAAATTCATTATTTTTCTATACGGTTTTTATTCAAAACTTTTCATATTACTCGAATTCTATTCAAACAACCTTCGTTTTAACCTGTTGCAGCTCCTAGGGACTCTAATCCCAATTCTGGAGCTTTTCATCATATTTTGAAATTGTTCGATAACTTCTTAGATTGCCTAAAAGAATTTTTGGATTGAATATGAAAATTATCAAATTTCACTGAAATGGATTTCATTCAAAAGTGTCACTTAAATCTCCAAAGCACATTTTAGGGCTTTTAAAGCTCGTTCTAACTCATTCTATAGCTTTTTGAAATTTTAAATTTTTTTTTGAAAAGTTTCTTGTTGAGTCTAAAACTATCTCCGATCTATCCGTGATTTCCGTTATAACCTCAGTAATACATTTAAACACTTAAATTACTCTAGTATACCATAAATAGAGCATACTTTATAAATGCATATATAGCACATTACACATTACAATAATCAAAATTGTATATTACATCATGTTTCTTTTTCTTTCTAAACACCAGCTTGGTCAAGTTAGAGGTCTACCTCCATTCTAACTTAGCTTCTCATTTTGATCCATAAGAGTCCATAAATGACTCTCATTAATAGCCAATGAGGCCCCTGGAACTACCATAACTTGTTCTTTCCTTTATTTCCTGCCTTGTTGGGCCCCTTATTTCTTACTCTATTCCTTGCACTAGCGTAGGCAACTTGGGTGCATATCTAGGCTTCTAAGACAAAGCCCTATTCTCTACCATAATGGAAAACCTATCCAAGGCCTCTATTTAGCAAACAAAATTTGACAGGTCAAGTTCCCTTTTTGCTACCAAGGGGAACTATTAATGGGATAAACACTTTACTAAGTCATATATTATAAGGCAAGGCATGGTTGGTGTTACCCTTCTCAAGCACATAAAGCATGTGCTAAATTCTGATTGAGGGTAGATTGATGGGCACCTTAGCATTGAGTAACTATAAAGGCATGTATAATACACACCACTTAGGTTTCTCCTTTATCCCCCTAAGAGTTATACTCCAAATAATAATGTGGCAAGAAACTTGAAATAAGGAGAAAAGTAACTGATGTTTAGTTCCTTTTCCTTCTTACCACATGAATTGCTTATGAGCTTGATAACAAGCTCATATGCCTTAATGTGTAAGAGATGAGTCATATCCATCTTTTGGTATATGTCAAAACCACTGCAAGGCACCTCTAAAATGTGACCTAAAGTAGCTGGAGTGAATGAAAATTTAAAGCCATTAGCACCATTAATCATATACAAATCATCATCCCCATCTAAATTCATATAGAACTCGACAACCATTTCCTTAAAGATCTCAAATCTAACAACCTCTTCAACCTTGAGATTTTATCTTTTCACCAAATTTTCACACCCATTATTTTCAAGCCAACTAAAGTGAAATTATGGGGGATGGGCACGTCTTAGAAAACTAATAAGCCTATCAATTTTGTAAGCTAATTTAAGTCAGACTTATCAAGCATGACATTTCCCTTTGTCCTTAGTGGAAGTGGATGTATTAGGCATGGGAATGGCCTTGATCAAAGCCACCTCTGAGGTCTTCCTCAAGATCTTTAAGGTTTTTTGGGTTGTGGTTACTCATCAACAACTGGGGGAGGATGTTTTTGAGAGGCACTTGATGATAAAGAGGACCTAATCATCATCGTCATCCTCGTCACCTTTGAAAAAGTGTTTCTCAACTTGGTTCTTTCTATGCTTGCTTACGAGTTTTTAGGCTATTTCTTGAACTATTTATTGGTTGATTTGGCTTCTTCCAACTTGCCTCGCTTCTTTTCTTCTGTTTTTAACCTCTCTTTCTCTTCCCTCTTCTTAACTTTCTCTTTTTTCTTTTTCTCCTATTCTTCTTTTCTTTTTCCCTTTCCCTTTTCTTTTTCTTTTCTTGCTTTTCCTTTTCTTACTTTTCTATCTTCTCAATCTCTTATTTGTCGAATGTGTCAAGGGGGTTTTCTTGCAAGTCATGATCATCTCTTTCCCCCTCAACAAGTGCACTTGAAGTTTTTAATGTATCTTCTCTTCCTTGTTCCTTAACCTTTTCTTTTTGAAATTCAAAATTTGAATTTTAAAATCTTTACTTGAATTTGAGCTTGCTCTACTTTTTGAACTACCTTCCTCCTTCTATTCCTTTCTTTGTTTCATCTCATGAACCCTACCACCTCTTGAATGGAGTCAAAAAGATTAACGATGATTTGGGGATCTTAACTGGTGGTAATGGTGGTAGTGAGATTTGAGTATGGTGAGGGCTTAGATAACTCTCATCAGGCTTGTTGACTCAGTGGGAATCAGTGATTTAGTAGGTGAAGGTGATTTTAGAGCTTGGTTTATGACGATTTTTCTTGTTTGCACCATGTTTTGATGTTTGAGGATTAAGGTAACGATTGAAGGGGGGAGAGGGAGAGAGAGCATTTCAGGTTTAGGAGAGAGAAAAAGTGAATGGGAAACTAGGTAGGTGGGAGTTCTTTTATGTGGGGAGGAGTTGGAGAGAGAATATGAAAGTAGAATTTTAAGGCAAATGAGGTTTTGCGAAAGGTTATAGAGATAGTATGGGTTTCTTAGTTAAAGATAAGATTTTGGAATCTTTTTGAGATAATGATGAGATTTCAAATTTCTATCCAAATTTGGTAGCTCCTACTCTCAGTTTAGGTTGACCAAAAAACTCAACTATGCATTTAAATAACAACACAAAGTCAAATTTGATGAATTTTTTGAATCATGCTATATACAGTTATGCATTTACTTATAAAAAATAATACATTTAACCATAATAGAGCTTAAAACAAATATCAAGCAAGTCTACAAATTACAAACTAAGCTTGGCTTTAAGTCTACTAGCTATTGGGAGAAACAAGACATGCAGCATATGATATATGATTTTGGTCATCCTTAACCTCTCTTATTTTCTCAAAATGTTTTCTTGGTAATGGTTTAATGAATATATTAGTGATCTGATCCTTAAAATTGAAAAAATTCATCTCAATAGATCCTTTCTCAATGTTATCATGTAAAAGTTGGTGTTTGATTTCTATATGCTTAGTTATAGAATGTTGAACAATATTTTTTTGAATTATTTACAACACTAGTGTTGTCACATAAAATAAGAATGCAACCACATTAAAACCAAAATCCTTCAATTATTGCTTAATCCACAACATGTGGATATAACAAGTAGCAATAGACGCATATTCAACTTCTACTATAGAAATGGAAACCAAATTACCTTCTTAGATGCCCATGAGATTAAACATAGACTAAATCCCTGCATAATCAACATCATCATATCTAGTAAGATCAAAATTAGCACCAAGAAGTTACTATAACACAAATATTTTGTACCCACTTAAATACCTCAAAATACTCTTTACTGCATTCAAATGAGATTCTTTTAAATCAATTCGAATCCTAGCACACAAGAAAATGCCAAAGACAATGTCTAGTCTAATTATAACTAGGTATGAGAGATCCAATCATCCCTCTATAAACCTTTTCCTTAACTTTTTTACCAATTTCATCCTTGCACAAACATGTATTAGCAGGCATAGAAGTGTTATAGGGCTTGGCTTATTGCATGTTGTATTTCTTCATAAGTTCCTTTAGGTAATTTTACTGGTGGATCATTATTCCTTTTGGGGTATAATGGTGACCATCATAAATTTTAAATTTTCCACTATTAAAAAGACATAAATCATAAGATCTCGATCATGATGCTCAGTTGGTGTTTAGCAGAAAAAACTAGTTCATAAATATATCATAATGTTATTATGTGTACGATCATAATACCAGAACAAAAGAACACAAGTAGATGAAACAAACATTTAATATATATATATACACACACACACGCACACACATTATTCTGGAGACAATAAAAGTAGTATTTTATTATAATAATAAAGTAAGAGTGAGATACAATGGGCTCAAAAAGAGATAGTACATATCTCCGAAACAATTTCCAATCCATGCATTCCTACATATTCTTTTTATGTATATGTTTTTTATTTTTTGGTTAGTTATCCTTCAACCTAACCCCACTAACCAACCTTATATTCATCCCTACCACTAAAGCATGCATCTACATTTCGGAAACCCTCCTCTTATTTCCTTTAACTATATTTACATGTCAAATTGTACATGTGCACGTGAACCTAATGACATTGTGCACAAGCTATGTGCTTATTTTTTTTAATAAAGAGATTACACAACTAAAAGCTTTGAAAAATGTTTTGTTCTTTAAAGTTTAAACACAACTTCAGTATATCTATTTTTTTGTATTGCTATTAATATAAGCTCATTTACTGATACAAGCAAAAATAGACCCTATCTCTCTAAACAAACTTGAATTAACTACCTAAGGATTTTATATTATTTGCTTACATATGGATCAAAATAATGTGACACCTAATATACTAACCCACCTAGAAGTTGTAGTGAAAAATGTTTCAAATTAGGATGAAATAAGTTTTCTTTAATATAATATATGAAGTAAAATCAAATGAATAGCATCTAAGGTCAAATTTAAATGATAAATTCCAATTCCACACAATTATTTGTTATAATATCATATGAAAGCTTTTAATGACAACAACACAAAATTTAAGGTGTGAAAATTAAGAAATTGTTACAACTCAATCATATATAGAACTATGACACAATAAGGCAACTCTAAGTTTTACATAGCAAGGCAATAGTACAAGAGCAACTAAAAATAGTGTCTGGTTAACAATAAATTTCACATATTTTTAACTGAACAGGCATTAAGGATCAAAGTCCAAAATAGGGTGCACATTTGGAGCTTTGTAATGTTTTATATAGACAAAAAAATCAACAAACTGCAATGACTTTATCACAGTGATGAATATGAAAAAATTTGATAAAATAAATAAGAGGAGAATACCTAGTGGAGGAGGCAACTGGCTGGAGTAGTGAAGTAGAGCAGTGACACTAGGAAGTGGGAACTAGAGGAAGTGAGGAGGTCTAGCTGCAAGAGGGGCAACTGCAACTTTCAGTCACTTAGGCAAGGAGGGAGGAGGATGACTATTGATGAAGAAAGATTGTTTATTATCTATTTAAGGAAGATAGCCTCTTGTTTGAAGAGGAGAATACCTAGTTTAAAATTATGTTCTTTTACCTAGTGCAAAACAATATTACTTTTTAAGCCTAAACCTGGCTTAAAGCCTAATCAAACCAGGTTGAGCCTGAGCTTATATGTCAAGCCTATACGGGAAACATCTAATTATTTCCATCTCTTCTTACTACCATCAATAACTCACTTTTTACAACCCCTTTAATAAAGCAACCATCTAGTCCTATCAATCTTGTATGTCCAACTAAGAACCTCTTTTTGCAACATACAAAACACATATACGTCCTGTCAGATGATGAATGTCAATCATCTCTAAAAGATGGCCTTTCAATAACCAATTTAATTCTCTTACCAAGATTTGACCTCAAAAGTTCTTCCCTATAATCCCACAACTTATTATATTATACCCTTTCACTTCCTTACATTTCCTCTATCACCAACTTCCTAACCCTATAGTAAATATTGTAACCAACATCTACTCTCAAATCTTTCTTAACAAACTTCTTTAACTCTATTAGATTTAGTGTAATGAGTCTTAGGAGGTCTTCAAAGTAATTATTAGAAAGACAATTTGAACCCACACTTTTGTTGTGAAAAACATTATTGTTTATATGTTATTATTCATAAACTCTTACTTGCATATATATGTGTAAGCAGTCAGTTCACAACATTAATGAAACCTAAATTTAAAATTACCAGAAAATTGACAATATTTGCTTGAAGACTGTTTAAATCTATCAACAAGTTCAATGAATTATAGCATTTTTTATACTTACACATTTAGTTCTTACAATTATGAATAGCAAGTTTATGAAGTGCCTCTTTGAATTGATTAGAATTATCAAACAATATACCAAGCTCAAAAAACTTTTTCATATAAGGGTTGAATCTATAAACATTTGATTTATGTTTCAACCTCTCATCTACATCTGAACTACCCTCTTCAAAGCTACAATTGTCATATGATCCTAAGTAATTTGTCATAATTCCATCTTTTATATCATTCCCATGATTATCATCTCCATCATCTGTTGTTTTTTCTTTTATAACTTTCCTTTTTTTGTTATATGTTGCAAATATTACTCTAGATTTTTCCTTAATTCGTCCCCTTTTAAATGAAGCAACTAAATCCTTAGACAAACCTAACCCTTTATCATCTAAATTTGAATCTAACCCCTTTTTAATCCTTACATCAATAAATAAATTCACTTCTTATTTATTTGGATCAACTTTACTCCCACTTATGCCTACTTCTTCTTGCTCAACTACATCTTCATTTGTGGAATGCATGATAGTAGACTAAGTGATATTGGTGGAAACATCATCTGCAATCCCATTAATAGCCTCCACCTCAAAATCATTATCAAAAGATTGTTCTAAAAATGATAAATTGGATCCATGATCAATGTATATCTTTATCACCTTATATTCTACAATTAGCTTACACATCTCCATCACATAATTATCACTCTTATCCACCTCCATCAACCCATTTTTTAGAATGGGTCTTGGAGTCACATACATAAGTTTATTAGCTTTTAGACCTTTAACATCCTCTATAAGAATCCTATTACGGTCTTAATAACAAAACTTATCAATTTTAATGTCCCAATTTTCAATATTTCCACCCTTATATTCAACATCTTCCCTATAAATGATCTTTCCACCATAAAATATACTCAATTTTTCATCCCAACCATCCATTTATGTTTACTTACATATAAAAATGTGTAAACTGTTGTTATAATTGGAATATCATACTTTGTTCAATAACATAATTGGAATAATTTGTTAGTATAATTTGACGTAAAACCAAAATAGAGATAAGTGAAAATCAAAACGGCATATGATAGTTTTCTCGTCTTCTAATAGCGACATAATAATACTAACCATCATATATTAGCTAAAGTCAACAATGCATCAACTAAAGGCATATCTAAACTAAAATAATAAAGGATGGAAGAGAAAAAATATGCTATAACTAACTAATTTTGACACCTAAAATCCTAATCATGCAAATTTTA
The DNA here is from genome assembly GCA_027479065.1 of Erythroxylum brevipes. Lineage (NCBI taxonomy): Eukaryota > Viridiplantae > Streptophyta > Magnoliopsida > Malpighiales > Erythroxylaceae > Erythroxylum > Erythroxylum brevipes. Next base: position 22,581,167 of record JANIHY010000001.1, read on the forward strand.
GCTAAAGTCAACAATACATCAACCAAAGACATTGTCAACCATGACAAATATAATTGGGATGTCATACAACTAATAAATGATTGTTTGCCCTTAACTTATACGAATCTCTTCATGTTTACAAGTCTCTTAATTCTTGATCTCTTGGGAATGAGACAACCACTAAGCATTTTTTAAAGATATAATTTTTTATAAGTCAACGACTTTGAGAAATAGTTAATAATATGACCATGTACTTTACAACTTCCTTAGTATAAATGCCACATAAAAATGTCAGATAGTAATTTCGAGAAACAATCTTAGTATAAATTCTTGGTTCTGCATGATATAAGACCTTATGGTCTAAGTATCTAGATTTCCATTCATCTCATGCTTTAGGAACCAACACAACAAAAAACTACTAACAAAGTGACAAAAATGACATTACAACAATATATTAAAATTAACCTTTTCTTGCTTTACTTATATTTCATAATTCAAGGCTTGGATAATGGTTCAAAATTTAATTTAGGAAGACACATGCACAAAAATGTTTGTAATAAAATTTGGCAAAATTTAAAGTTATTTACAAGTCATATAATTATATATGTTACTTGCAAAAAATAAAAGTGTGATAATAATATTCAGATGACAATCACAATTATATCTACAATTTAAAACTTTTAAAATAGGTAAAATTAGATAATAAAGATAAATAATATCTTAGAGACAAAGAATAGGTAGACTAACAACAAAGACTTCAAAACAAATCCTACTTTAAGTACAATATTTGTTTTCTTACCTAAAAGTAATTGATATTTTGAAAGTTTTATGATCAAATGTAAAAGAATATGACAATTTTACATATTAAAATTATACACAATCTTCTTTTGGATCATGTGCTAATGTGCCAAGATCCATATATTAGATTCCTTTACCAAATCAATAATGAAGATATAAAGAACAATGAGGTAGAAAAATCAAGGAATATTATATATTCCATTTTGACTTAATTATTAATCATCTCCATTATCAGTTACCAATTATATTTCAAGTCATATAGGCCTCTTCTGTTTATAAACTACATATAAGCAACCATGACATCTATCTTAATCTTATAAGGAAACATCAAACCGAAGCCAAGTCATTAGTGGAAAGAATGTACTATAAATATGCACACATAAAGATAGATTGTCTATCATTATCTTCTCTCTCTCTCTCTCTCTCTCTCTCTCTTATTACTCATAATTTCCATTAAAAAGGCATCAATATATATATAAATTGATGGATATTGAGGGAAAAGCAAAAGGGAAACCTTCTTCTAGGGTACAAAATCGAATAGAAAAGATGGTAACAGGTTCATAGAGACTTGCAAAATTTTATTAGTAAGACATATGCATATAATTTTTATAATATTTATAACAATTAAATGTTAGTGATTTATGCTTTAGGTGGAGATTGAAAATATGGGGGTAGTAGCTCGTGATACGATTATGAACAAATTAGCATCAACAAAGCACAAAGCATAAGAGAAGCGAGTAATAGCAAAAGCAAAGACAAATTTATCCCATAAATTTGTGAAATGTCCATATAATTATGAGTTCATAGCATAATAGTGACATTTTTGACAAAAACATGTAAGTTGATGAAATGGTCGTTTGTATGGAAACATAAAATCAACAAAACACACAAATTATCACATTTGAGAAGGGGAAAAAATACCTAGTAAGTAAAGTTTCAAAAGAGAGAGGCATGTAGAAAGAAATAATGATAACAAATTCTAAGGTAAAGAGGAATGCAGTGCAGTACTTCTAGTTGCAGGTGACAAAGAGGAAAGGAAGGTTGGTGCGATGAAGATAGGTAAATGAAGATGTGCAGGTGGTTTTGAAATAAAATGGGTGGGTTATGGGTTTGATTTATAGGTATGAGTTATGGGTTAAGTGTATTAGTCAACATGTTGTCTACCAATTTTTTATATGGAAGCCTACATGTCATGTCCAAAGGTGGTTTCGCTAGCTAAATCGGTAAAATAATAATAGAACTAACATTTTGAATTGAGTTGTTAGGGTTATAAAAGGTTGATTACTGTTGGGTCCCGATTTTGGAACCCAACCCTCTTGCAAACTCATACAGTTGTTAGACCCCGCTTGATTCTGAAGCCCAACCTCTTGCGAAAATCATGAAACGCGTAAGTGCGTGCGCGTTACCTTGAAGTTTTTTTTTGCACCATCATTAGCCATCGTCCGTTAAATGTTCATTCTCATAACATCCCAAAAATTTACTCACAAATTGTGTCATGGTGCACCCATACAAATCAGTCACCATGCTTCAATTTGGATTCTTCAAAGAAATCATATCTATAAGCCTCTATTCTGCTTTGAAGTAAGAATCACCTCAATCGAAGCTATATAGCTCAAGATATACTTAAAATTCCAAAGCGTGTTCATACCTCAATCATGCTCTCTAAACTGGGCTCTCACTTTCTTACTATCAAACTTCCTCACATCAAATCCAAAAGCTACCAAATTTCATGGAGAGATAAATTCATGTCTTAGAAATCTATCGCCCTAAGAACCACTTCATTTAGAGGTCCGATGAGCGAGTTATGCCCAAAAGAGCAAACTAGGTTTACACCCAAAATCAATTTAAACCTCTCTTGGCACGATTGTCATAACTTTCACCAAAAATGTCGGATTAGTTTTGTTCTTAGACCATTGGAAAGCAGACTTCGAGATATAAAACTTTAATGAAGACCACAAAGTCAGATTCTGCCTCTAAAATGGTCAAAAATCGCGATTTACTGAAGCTGACCCATGAGTGTCCGTTTAACGGACACGCATGTCTATATAACTTTTATTAAGAAATCTTGGTCAAAATCATCATAGATTTATACAAAATTTCTTCTGAACTCAAAACACACAATTCACCCTCATGAAAACTTGAAATTTAACCCATCATCACCCACTGTTTTAAATAATCATAAAGCTTATGTTATTTATATAATCTATCATTCCTACTGTATGAGTACTTCAGATTATTTGTGTACCCCAAATTAGATTCACCATTGGTAAGTTATCCCCAATTGGTTTACAAAAGGTACACAATTAATGGGAGAATTACGTTATTTCTTAAACCAACTCAATCAATTTCCGAGTCAGCCTCCTTCAAATATTTGTATATCCCTTGGTCTGTATGTTGGAAACACTGCTCTTCTTACACAATAGACAAGAGTAACTTCATCTAATGTCATCAACATTCAAGCTGGTGAAATTCCTTGTCCTACATATCGACATTCAACAGCTTCAAGCAAACCATCTAGTCCAATCTATGAGCTCACTCCAATTTCTAGTCCTGTGCCTTTCTGGTTGGCAATTCACAAATTTTGGTTCTCTTTTTAAGTAACTTGATAAAGATATGACTTTGACAGAAGAATCTACTTATGATGATGACCTCACTTTAGCCCTCTAAAGAATGACTCGTTTTTTTAAGAGTTTGTTTTTAAGTCTTTTGATGAAAGAGAATCTTGGTGGTCCACAAACTAATGTACAAGATTTCTTTTTATCATCACACTGTTTGCTTTTTAGAAAGTTGTTTACTTTTTTAAAGTAGTTTTGTTAAAGGTGTGATGATTGTACTTTAAAGTTACTTTTTTTTAAAGTTGTAATGAGTGTGTCTCTTGAGAGTTTTACTTTCATGCCCTTGCTTCGCCTATAAAAGCAAGGTTTCTCCTTCATTGTAAGCATGACTAGATTTGACGAAGTTTGATTTCAATGAATATTAGTTTAAGTGTTCTCCATTCTCTCTAAGTTCTCCCTCTCTTAAAAGCTTAAGTTTTCAGTAATGTTACTATTTGTCATTATACATAGATAAGTATCCTTTACACTTGCTTCTTCTGAGGATCTTGTGTATCACAAAGTCTAAGATAGTATGTGACTACTTTTAAAACAATTCCCCTATAAGATTAGAGTTTAACGGAGAAAGAATGTATATATTATTGTGACTATTGTTTCAAATGAGAAAAGGTATTGTGAGAGAGTAATGTTCCTAAGAGAAAAGTTGAGTATTGTGCTCGTGAAAAGAAGGGCTTTGAAGTTTCGACTATCATACCTGGAACTTATCAATAGTTACAAGGTTCTCATATTGTTCCACAATACTCTACCAGACACTGCAATAGTCTACAATCTGATTTTAGTTAATCGATGGTCTTCTCAAAGGTGTTGTCTTGGCTAGTTGGTTATCGTACTTTTTCTGTGTATCCTTCGAGGTCCCTAGTTGGTATCCGTTGTTGGTAGTTACTTTGTTTGATCATTAGTATGATAAGCAACCATGCAAAGAGCATCTAAAATAGAATTTGGAAAGTTGAGGTCAAAAACATGATTTTGAAGACGATAGATAATTTAGAAATATAAAGTAGCCATGATGACTGTAGTATCTTGATCTACTCCAGTGATCTGGATTTAAACCTACAGACGTTCATACAAAATTGGATCATCCAACCTGATATTGAAATCAGGTGCTATTGTTAGAATAACACTTCCATTATTGAGCTTTGTCAGCAAGGTACCGATTAAAGCATTTTAGTATATTGTATAGGCAGTGTCAAGAAAAGATATCCTAGCTATAACAGGTATTTCTTTTCTTCTATGAAATGTGAGAACAAGGCATATAGCTTTAACAAGAAGATAGGTATGAATGTGCTCTCTCCAGAGAGAGATCAGTTCCTTGGAGATTTCAAGCATTACGTATTGTATTGTAGATTTGAGGTCACAATGTTCAAATCTAGAACTCTAAATGATTTCTTTTATTTTTGGTCTAGAGGTAAACAAAATAGTACATATACTTCTCGTCTAAAAACGATTACGAGAATAAATATTGTACGGATTTAATAAAGGTAAAGAAGACTCACAAACACGATTTTTTATAGGAACATAAGTAATCTCTGGAAGATTTTTTATATGATTAGATAAAACACTCTTAACATTATAAGGTAGACTAGATAGACAAAGTAGAAGATAAACTAGTAGGGTCATTTGGTAGTGTTTCCATTGCTTATAAGCTCTCTTCCTACTCACTCTTATCAAGAGACAATGTTACCGTTGGCCAAGACACGAAAGATGGCTATGATATCAATCAGGGACCCAAAGGGCACACAGGAAAAATATGACAACCAACTAGCCATGACAACACCTTTGAGAAGAGCATCGACTAACTAAAGTCGAATTGTAAACTATTATAGTGTCTAGTAAACTATTGTGGAACAACATGAGAACCTTGTGACTATCGATAAGCTCTAGGTATGATGGTCGAGACTCAAAGCCCTTCTTTCCATAGGCACAACATAGAAACATTACTCTCTCACAACACCTGTAAAAGTAGTAACATACTATCTTAGATTTTCTGATACACAAAATCCTCAGAAGAGGCGAATGTAAAACATATTTGTCTCTGTATAATGACAGATAGCAACATTATTCAATACTCAAGCTTTCCGGAGAAGGAGAACTTAGAGAGAATGAAAAACACTCAAATTAATATTCATTGAAATCAAATTTTGTCAAATCTAGTCGTGTTTACAATAAAGGAAAAACCTTGCTTTTATAGGCGAAGCAAGGGTTTAAAAGCAAAACTTTCAAAAGACACATTCATTACAAATTTAGAAAAGAAAGTATCTTTAAAGTACAATCATCACATCTTTAATAAAGTTACTTTGAAAAAATAAACAACTTTCTAAAAAGCAAAAGTATGATGATAAGAAGGAATCTTGTATACTGGTTTGTAGCCACAAAGATTCTCTTTCATTAAAAGACTCAAAAGCATACTCTTAAAAAGACGAACCATTCTTTAGAGGGCTAAAGTGAGGTCATTAACATAGGTGGATTCTTCTATCAAAGTCATATCTTTATCAAGTTGCTCAAGAAGAGGACCAAGATTTACGAATTGTCAAGCAGAAAGCCCAGGACCAGAAATAGAAGTGGACTCATGGATTGAACTGCATGGTTTGTTTGAAGCTGTTCAATGTCAATTTGTAGGACAAAAAACTTCACTAGCTTGAATGTCGATGAGATTAGAGGGAGTCACCCGTGTCCATTGCGAAAGAAGAACGGTGTTTCCAAAATACGGACCAAGGGATATGCAAATATTTGAAGGAGGCTAACTCGGGAATTGATTGAGTTGGTCTAAGAAAGAATATAATTTTCCCATTAAATGTGTACCTTCTGTAGACCAATCGAGAGTAGTTTGCTAATGCTGAATGTGATTTAGGGTACACAAATAACCTGAAGTACTTATATAGTAGGGACGATGGCTTATATAAATAACATAAGCCATTCAAGGCAGTGTCCTATAAACGGTGATGAGTCAAGATTTAAGATATATCAATATGCCATTTGGATAAGGGTTGAAACTATTCCAGGAAAGTTCATAAAATAGAATGAGCATTAGTAAGATCAGACAAGTGACGATAAAGATGGAGAGGTGATAGAGATATGGAGCAAGCATATAAGGCAAATAAAGCTCAGAGATGCCATAAAGTAGTTTTATGAAGAGTATCATAAAGATGATACATAAGTTTATACAGGGCAAAAACGTCAAAAAGACCAAGAGTACGTAGAATGTTGAATTTAAGAAGGTGAGATGGAGATAATAAAATAAACTCTGATGAAGAAGTAGAAAGAGAGTTGCAACATTAAGGTGAGATGGAGATAATAAAATAAACTCTGATGAAGAAGTAGAAAGAGAGTTGCAACATTTGTTGGAGGAGTAAAAA
>JANIHY010000001.1:22591016-22604095 GCA_027479065.1 Erythroxylum brevipes
ATTTAAAAAATTAAAAATTTATGATAATTATAAAAGTTGAAATAAATAAAATAACAAATTAAAAAATTTTGAAAAAAAGGGGTAAGAAGAGGTAGGAGACAGGGAGGAAGATTTTAAATTTTTTTGAAAATTTTTTTCCTATTTTTTAAAAATTTCGATACCGATTGATATTTAGTCGGTATTCAAAATACTGCATGGTACTATCCGAAATGGACTAGTACCGATCAATATTTAAATCCAGTACAATTGACCCATTATGCCTTTACTAATTTTGGTCTGGTACGACTGATATATACCGATATTCATAACCGTGGTCTCAACCCTCATCACTTAGATCATTAATTAAAATATGACTTTATTGATCGATTAAGAAATAGTTCCTATCCCATAATTAATAATTTGACTTTACTTATCATCTCTACATTAATGATAAAAAATACTAATTAAAATTTTAATTATTTTAATTTTAAATTTTAATTATTTAAATAATTTTTATTCTTGAAAATTAATCAATTTATTAAGAAATTGACTAATTTTTATAAATTCATCAATTTTTATAAATCAAAATAAACTAATTAATTTTCATTTAACATTTTTCATTTTTAATTAAACTTCAAATTCTTAAATGAGTAAAGACAGTTTTCTTCAATCATATTTCAAATTATTCAAGTTACAATCAATTTAATGATAGTCTAATTTTGTTTGATTTTTTTAAATCTTAAACTTCTTGTCTTACCAATTTAACTTTTAATTTAGTTTTTAAAATGAAAGTAGACTTTGAATTTTAATGCTTACAGTAAAGTACAACTTGAACCCTAATATTTTGAAGCATTCAAATTGAACTTAAACATTTTTAAAAAGTTCATAATAGACCTTAAATAAACAAAAACTTTGTTAAAGTTAACTCTTTGTCAGTTAAATGTTACGTTAATACTAACATGATATTATTTTTATATTTTTAAAATAAGTAGTGAGTCTCATTACCATATAATTAGCATTTTAAAATAAATTAAAAAATAGATCATAATATTACGTGGCAATAGGGCTTATTGTTATATATTTCAGCCGACGAGTCTCACTTGTCACGTGACAATGAGATTAATAGTTATACATTTCAGACAATAAATTTTATATGTTATGTTATCTTGACATTTATTTTTATTTTAGAAAATAAAAAAATCATGTTAGTATTGATATGATATTTAACTAATAAAAAATTAATTTTTTTTATATAATTAAAATCTGTTTTAAATATTTAAAAATATTAGAGTTTAATTTAAAAATTGAAAGTTATTTAATATTTTGTCGTAAACATTAATATTTAAAATGAAAAGTCAAATATTGCCTGAATTTCTTCAGCTGTCCTGTAATGGCAATACCGTAATAATCTTCGATCTGAGATGGGTTAAAATCGCTGTCCATTATACTTCTCAGCTCAGTTCCCCTCCCTTGGATTACTCTCGCTTAACGACATCAAAAGACTGGCGATGCAGATGAGCTTTTCTGAACAAGAAGTTAAGGTGTACTCAACTATAGAAGAGCATTCCTGGAGTGGTAAAATAGTTGTCAGCTGGAAATTCTGCGCCGATAAACTCAGATAAATTGAGCCGGCTTCGTGGGGACCATAAAGTACTGGTCTTATACATAAGGACATCCTCGTATAAACAAATTGCTTAACTGAAACTCGAACTTATCACATGATAAGTACATCGACTTATCAACTTCTTTATCCGTCTGCTCCTAGCTATAAAAATCTCCATTTCTGCGAGGTTTAATGGTGGTATATATCTATATATTAAAACCTTATTTTTAGACAGAGAAAGTCTACATAGAGAAAGGGATAAGTTTTTCTGCTCAAGTTCTAGAGGGAGAAAGCTGTTCTCTCTCAGCTCTCTCTTTCTGATCTCTCCTTGCTTTCTCGGGTGAGCTTCTCATAAATCTCTCTTTATGCTTTTGCTATAGAATCAATCACTTTAATGTCTGTAGCTTTTCTTTTCTGGGTTTTTATTTCTGAAGCTCTTTTTCTCTTGACCTCTCTCCTAATTTTCTATTGTGGTTTTGTTCATTGTTGGGCTTTCCATATTTGATTCATAAATATTATAAAGTTGCTTTCTTTCTCTCTTTGATCCCTCTAAGTATGCAAAACCCTAGTTTTTTCATACTTTTTTGGCAAATGAAATTATTTTGGGCTCTGGTTTCACTTGAAATATTATATATTGCCTTTTGTGGGGATAATTGTGTGAGAAATGCTGGATTTGGTGTTTTGTTGACTGTCTTCGGAAGGTGGTCAAATGATCTAGAGTTTTATGTTTTTTAATTTTTTTCTTGTAAAAAGTTCACTCGTTTATATCTGATCCTTTATGTATTTTTTTTGGTTGCAGATCTAGTGCCAATTTTGGTTATACCAAAAAATTGTAAGTCAAAGCGGGTTCTTTAATATGTCATCTCTCAGTAGAGAGCTCGTGTTCTTGATCTTACAGTTCCTTGATGAGGAAAAGTTCAAAGAAACTGTTCACAAGTTAGTTCTTTTGACCTTTAAATTTATTGCATTTTGCCTTTAAAGCCGTGTCTCTTAGTAGTTGCCATTATTTTTTTTAATATTACTAGTGAAGATTACCGGTTGATGGGTTATTGCTTATTGCTATAAATGTCACATAGGCTTGAACAGGAATCTGGGTTCTTCTTCAACATGAAGTATTTTGAAGATGAGGTGCATAATGGTAACTGGGATGAGGTGGAGAAATACTTATCTGGTTTCACTAAAGTCGATGACAATCGATATTCAATGAAAATCTTTTTTGAGATAAGGAAGCAAAAGTATTTGGAAGCATTGGACAAGTAAGCTGGTGCACTTGAATTTTTGGTTATTTGCTTTCCAAATCCAAAGCTTTTCTACATGCAAATGTAAGTGTTTGAAATTTCTGCAGGCATGATCGGTCAAAGGCAGTGGATATATTAGTCAAGGATTTGAAAGTGTTTGCCACATTTAATGAGGATCTTTTCAAGGAGATCACTCAGCTTTTGACATTGGAGAACTTTAGGTATTGAACTGCATCTGAGAAACAATTAAACTTTGAGTTATATAACAATATGAAGTTTATCCTGAAGATTTCTAGTCATGATTCAGGGAGAATGAGCAACTGTCCAAGTATGGAGATACAAAGTCTGCAAGAGCAATAATGTTAGTGGAGCTCAAGAAGCTTATTGAAGCAAACCCTTTGTTTCGTGATAAACTGCAGTTCCCCAGCCTAAAAAATTCGAGGTTACGCACCCTCATTAATCAAAGGTAATCCGTCTAGAAGTGCTAGAACTTGTAAATTAATTGTACTTATTTTATTTTACTAGGTGTATGCATGCATATAATTGCATGGGAATGTTGTTAGTTCAATGTGATTTTTACATGAAATAGTAGAAAGCTCTTTTCTATTGGTCACTGACAATTTAATTTGGTAATTTTTGTTTTATTTCATAATAAGTTTGGTTTTCTGTTGCTGAATGCTGGAAAAATCATGATATGTTGCTACTATTTTCTTGTAATTTCATCTGCTTCAATTCATTGACTACTTCTAATTTTAATCATTATAGTTAGCATTAGTGACTCTGGTATGGGCAAACAATTATCTTTGTTTTTAACTTTCAGCTTGAATTGGCAACATCAACTGTGTAAAAACCCAAGACCAAATCCAGATATAAAAACTCTCTTTGTCGATCATTCCTGTGGGCAACCAAATGGTGCTAGGGCTCCATCTCCAGCAAATAATCCCTTGCTTGGACCATTACCAAAAACTGGGGGTTTTCCTCCACTTGGTGTACATGGGGTGGGTTTATCCTGCTTGATTTGTAAATATTGTTTACGAATGATTGCTTATCTTAACGCATCTGGATTTATGCATTCAGCCATTTCAACCTGCACCGCCACCTGCGCCAGTTCCAGCACCTCTTGCTGGGTGGATGACTAATCCTTCTACGGTAACACATCCAGCAATTTCTGGAGGAGGAGCCATTGGTCTTGGTGCTTCATCAATCCCTGGTAAATTCCTTATTGTGCTAGAAAAGTCTGGAATTGCGTCCAGTACATAGTTCTCTTTGTTAACAAAAGAGTCATTTTGTTGTCATATATAGCTGCTTTGAAACATCCCAGGACTCCTCCAGCTAATCCTTCTGTAGACTACCCAACGGGTGATTCAGATCATGTTGCTAAAAGAACAAGGCCTATGGGAATTTCTGATGAGGTTTGCTGTGTTGTTCTCTCTGATTTGATTATGAACTCCTATGCCATGTTTTATCACCCAAATTTACATACATATCCTTTTGTCAGGTAAACTTGCCAGTCAACGTGTTGCCAGTATCATTTCCTGGATATGGCCATGGTCAGGCTTTTAATGCACCTGATGATTTGCCCAAAACAGTTTTACGCACCCTGAATCAAGGATCATCTCCTATGAGCATGGATTTCCATCCAGTTCAACAAACTCTTCTTATAGGTATACTTTGGTTGGTATCATTGATTATGCTTGTCACTATCTTTCACCCTAGCCAGAAGATGGCTTGTGGGTTTTAACTCATTTTCCTGCTACAGTTGGTACCAACGTGGGTGATATTGGGCTGTGGGAGGTTGGTTCCAGGGAACGACTGGTTGCAAGGAACTTTAAAGTGTGGGATCTTAGTGCATGTTCAATGCCCTTTCAGGTGTGTGTATTTTTCTCATGATGGTTTGGGACACCTGGTATTGTGAATCCTTGTGATGAATAGCTTTCAAACTTTTCATGTTTGATGCTGATAATCTTGTTGTAATTCAGGCAGCTCTAGCCAAAGATCCTGGTGTGTCTGTTAACCGTGTGATTTGGAGTCCTGATGGCTCATTATTTGGTAATCTGAACATCCATTGGAATTTTTATTTGATCATAAAACATTCATTAATTTAAGGGGTGCAAAATTATTTACTGATAAGTATCTTGACTCTACCAACAGGAGTTGCATACTCGAGGCATATTGTGCAAATATATTCTTATCAAGGGGCTGAAGATGTCAGGCAGCACCTGGAGGTAACCACGTGGCTAAATTAAGCTCTGTGTGTGTCACTTTACAAGTGCAAAATAACACTGAAGATTTTGATGTAGATTGATGCTCATGTTGGGGGCGTAAATGATCTTGCATTTTCAACTCCAAATAAGCAACTTTGTGTGATAACATGTGGTGATGACAAAACCATTAAGGTTAGTGTGTTCTGATGAATGCTGCATTGTTGTAGTGTGTTCTGATGAATGCTGCATTGTTGCTAACATGAAAGACTGCATAGTACTTATTTTATTCTGTAACTATAGGTGTGGGATGCTAATACTGGCACAAAGCAGTATACCTTTGAAGGTCATGAGGCTCCTGTTTATTCTGTCTGCCCTCACCATAAGGAAAATATTCAGGTAGTTTGCTTATTTCAGACGCATTTTCATTTTCCATGTTAGGTGCATATGCAAGCCTAGCTTGTCGAGTGTGTTCCTTCTTGCAACTTTGCATTCACTCTCTTGCTATGCTTGACTTTCTCCTTTTTTGTTTTTTATCAGTTCATCTTTTCAACAGCACTGGATGGGAAAATAAAAGCATGGCTGTATGACAACTTGGGATCTAGAGTAGATTATGAGGCCCCTGGCCGCTGGTGCACGACCATGTCCTACAGTGCCGATGGAACAAGGTTAATAGATTTTAACAATCTTGTTTATGAAAATGGGTCTTTTGCTCAATTGCTGCTTATTTATGCATGGTCTTACTAACAAATTTCTGGTTTTGAACCTTTGGTTCGGATTTTTGGCAAAACTTCAGACTTTTTTCATGTGGAACTAGCAAAGATGGGGAGTCACATATTGTTGAATGGAATGAAAGTGAAGGGGCCGTGAAACGGGCATATCAAGGTTTTCGCAAACGGTCATTGGGTGTTGTGCAATTTGATACAATAAGAAACCGATTTTTGGCTGCTGGGGATGATTTCTCCATTAAGTTCTGGGATATGGACAACGTTCAACTTTTGACATCAATTGATGCTGAAGGCGGCCTTCCGGTAAGATTCTAGGTATACCTGTTAAAGATATTCTGTGCAATGGATTACTCATTCTTAGTGTCATCGATTCTTAGGCAAGTCCACGTATCCGCTTCAACAAGGATGGCACTCTGTTGGCTGTTTCTGCCAATGAGAATGGGATTAAAGTATTAGCCAATACAGATGGTATTAGATTACTGCGCACATATGAGAATTTGTCGTATGATGCCTCACGAGCATCTGAAGCTGTTACCAAGGTAACATTGTCAGATATTTTTCGGGATGAAATATCTCAAAGTGAACACGTATAACCTTATTGTGTTTCTCTTGCAGCCTACTATTAATCCAATCTCAGCAGCTGCTGCAGCTGCGAGTAGTGCAGACAGAGGCACCCCTGTTGTTTCAATAACTGGAATGGTGTGTGCAGCGTGCTTTTTCTTTTTGTCAAAGACCTGAGATTTCTGCAATTCAAATACCCTTTATTTCACCTGCAGTATTACTGTATCTTCTGTAATTCTAGAGCTTTTAGAATAATGCCTCCTTGTTAGTTCTTTCTTATTTCTTATTGTTATTTATAGTTAATCATTGTCATTATGTTCCTCTGGTGGATGCATTTTAGTATAATTTTTTTCAAGTATTATTCACTGGCAAATTTCTTTTGGCAGAATGGAGATGCTCGAAGCTTGGGAGATGTGAAACCTAGAGTAGCTGAAGAACCTAATGATAAATCAAAGATATGGAAGCTCACTGAAATCAGCGAACCATCTCAATGTCGGTCCTTGAGACTTCCTGAGAACTTGAGAGTGACCAAGGTATAATAACTGCTCAGTACCTTGTAACTGCATAACTAATTATCATGGATTTCTTCTTGTTGATCAACTATTTCGGCCAACAACCTTTTATGACATGCTAACAACTACTGATCATTCTATTCATTTTTTGACTTCTCCCAGATATCAAGGTTAATCTATACAAATTCAGGTAATGCTGTTTTGGCATTAGCATCAAACGCGATTCATTTACTGTGGAAATGGCAACGAACTGAACGTAATGCTAGTGGCAAGGTTTGAAGATATGCAGTTTTACTTTATATATGTATAGATTTATGTCTGAGTCAAGTTTTGGAGTGTTTATACTTTGCATCTGAACTACTGGCTATTCATATTATAGGCAACTGCCAGTTTTTCTCCTCAACTATGGCAGCCATCAAGTGGCATTCTAATGACAAATGATGTTATTGATGCAAATCCTGAAGAAGCTGTACCATGCTTTGCGCTGTCCAAAAATGATTCTTATGTGATGTCAGCATCTGGAGGAAAGATTTCCCTTTTCAATATGATGACATTTAAGGTATGCAAATATTTTTGGATTTAAGTTGATATCAATGAAAATAGCTAAATAGAAGTCCTTCCTGCAAATTTCAGACGATGACAACTTTCATGCCTCCACCACCTGCAGCAACATTCCTTGCTTTCCATCCTCAGGATAATAATATCATTGCTATTGGCATGGATGATTCTACAATTCAGATATACAATGTCCGAGTAGATGAGGTATAAGATTATTCTATCAGATTTCCCAGTTGTCATCTGTGTTGGTTGGAGAAGCAACACTTGATTCTGTTTTTCATCGTTACAGGTTAAGAGCAAGCTCAAAGGCCACTCTAAAAGGATAACTGGCCTTGCATTCTCCCATGTGTTGAATGTGCTAGTATCTTCAGGTGCTGATGCTCAGGTAATTGTTTCCATTCAATTATTTGAAGGTCATTGTGCTAGCATATTATTTTTTAATTGCTTCAGTATACTCATACCTTTATAGATTACTGAATTAATTCTTTTCAAGACAAGTTTATTGGTCATAATCAGTTGATTTCATATGTTCAATTCTGGTTCTGGGCTTGCTTTAAATAGTTCAATGCTTTACCAGGAGCCTTGTCATATTCTGAAATGGTTGAAGCATAACAAGTTATAGCTATTAATTATTTGCTCTAGACTGAATTAGATTTATCTACAAGTTGAACTGCGTTGTCATTCTGGTATTCCTTATTCAATGATGCCACTGGTAAGCAATTCCAAGGTTTCTTTTATTGAAGGTCTTACAGATGTTTTTTGACCTTTCCAGCTTTGTGTATGGAACTCGGATGGATGGGAAAAACAGAAAACAAGATTTTTGCAGTTGCCAGCTGGGAAGCCAACAGCACAGTCAGACACACGTGTACAATTTCATCAAGACCAGATGCACTTCCTAGTGGTACATGAAACTCAACTTGCCATATATGAGACTACAAAACTTGACTTTCTAAAGCAGGTACAATTTGTTTCCAAGACTCTTATTAGTTGAAGTAATATCTCATTTTGCATTTTGTTAACAAATGCCTTTTGGATCTAGTGGGTTCCACGGGAATCTTCTGCACCAATCTCTCATGCAACTTTCTCCTGTGACAGTCAGTTGGTATATGCCAGCTTCTTAGATGCAACTGTCTGTGTGTTTAGTGCTGCAAACTTAAATCTAAGATTGCGATGTCGTATCAATCCTTCATCCTATCTTCCTGCCAATGTTAGGTAATTTCTTTAGACCTTAGTTTGATTCAAACCTTGTTAGAATTCTTCCCAGCATCTTTTGAATACCATCCTATCATGTCAACTTTATTTTGTATGTTTAATATACTTAAAATCTGGCAATTTCTTACATGCAACTACCAATATATATTATTCTTAAACTTTTTTAATCACAGATTTCACAATTGAAATTTTGCGACTGCATGACATTCATTTAATTGATTCTTCCTCAATGGATTTCTGTCTTTGCTTAAGGAACATTCCTGTAATTAACTTAATGGTACAACTCGTGATTAACTGTTTCTAATTTTGGAAGTCATGTTCCTCTTTATCTCTAAATTGTTTGTAACTTGTTTTGGCACATTTTTAAGGAAGAACGCAAAGAGAAGCAAGGAATGGCAGATACAACATTGGTTGATATATTTTTCTCTAACACAATATCCCAACAAGAAGGAACATATTCTAAATGCTCCTTACAATCTCGTTGAGCTACTATTCATTCAGATGTGATATCTTAAATCAATTTGCTTGATATTCATTCAGATATCATATATTAGATCAAGTTACTTCTTTTTTCTGTCAATCTGAATTTTATATCAATACAGTTTTAGATGGTACGAATTGCACATTGCATTTTTGACTACTGGTAGAATTTATGTTTTCTTAATGAATATTTATCTACAGCTCCAATGTGCATCCACTCGTTATTGCTGCACATCCACATGAACCAAATCAGTTTGCACTGGGACTATCGGATGGTGCAGTTCATGTTTTTGAGCCCCTTGAATCTGAAGGGAAATGGGGTGTGCCTCCACCTGCTGATAATGGGTCAGCAAGCAGTTTGCCAGCCACTCCTTCTGCTGGACCTTCAGGTTCAGATCAAGCACAGAGATAATGTGAAGGCCAGAGCACAAGTTATTTTACACGCTTGGCTTGGTAGCCTACTACTAATCTAGGTATGCCTTACATTTGGCAGGTTTATGTTCTTTGTTGAACAATTAGCCTTCAAGTTTGTTTAGGCTAGCAATCACATTTCTGATAATTCAAAAGCTTGGATACCATAAAACCGTCAGGGAGAAAAATATCTTCCAGTTGCCATGCACATTACTTTGCTTTAGAAACTGGTGTAACTTTATTAACAATAAGACACTTGCTGGAATTTCAAACTGGCTTGCCCGAGCTTCTCCCATGTTGGCTAGTTATCTTCAGTTAGAAACTTACTCGCGTGATAACTTCTGATTTTCCCACTCTGTGTATTTGGTTGTCGACAGTAAATTTGACATATTAATGATTCATTCAACTCATACATCTAGTTTCTTATTCATTTTTCCTGAATTTTTTACTGGTGCAGTTCAAGGTTTATGATATGCCATTTACTCGGAGGAACAACTTGCAAGAGAATGCAGTTCAAGCATGTTCCTGCAGATACTATGTAAAGTAAAGGCTTTAGGAGTACTAATAGTGAAATTTTCTTTGCCCCTGGGAATTTCTAGAGGAAGATCTTTTTTGTATTACCTTTCTAGTGCTTCTTCTCTTGCAAGTGGTGAATAGTCTTCTATGTTCCGTATTTCGCACTCATCCCTTGGCTTTCATCGAAACACTAAAGCAGTCATTCTTTCGTTTGTGCACTTGCTCAAGTATTGTTCTTTCCTTTGGAATTCGACAGATGTTAAAACCAAAACATTTGTTTACGTGATAACTTCGTCAACTGGGTACATAGATACGCCAATGCAAATCCAAAGTCTTTCTCCCGCTTGCCCCATTGGGATGGGAAGACATAATCTTGGTGCCAAAACATTTGGAAGTATTTGTCTGAAACCTTGAACACGTGGAACTTGAGTGTTCTGCTGTAGACTTGGCGAGTCTGGGCCTGTCCGTGATAAGGCAGTCATTAAATCTTTTGTCACCATTACAGCTGATCTAACTGTTGGCATAATTAATAGAAACTGGTTCCGCGCATGCTTGCAGTCTGATTCAAACAACAATATCATCTTAAAGGAAGCATTTGATGACAGGGTTCATCATCCCTGCAGTGGCTTGGTGTCACGACAAGGGTAGGAGTAGATGCAGATCCCAGGTCAAAAACAAAGACTAAGCTGAATGTATATCCATTTATTGCCTTGCATTGGCCATTAAATAATGAAAGGGAGTTTCTTCTTTTGCCCATTTTTCAGCCTACCATACATAACATATAGAGTCTTTCAAGGTATTTATTGCTGATTGGTCAAATATGAGTGTTGTGATTTAAAAATGAGTGTTGTGATTGCCATATCTCAAGTTCGACAAGCTACGAGCAAGTTCAAGTTGGAGTGACCAAGAAAACCCCTCCCGAAAGGTGAACAATTGATAATGTGTAATCATCATTATTCACTAAGAATCGACGAAAATCATATCCAAAAACAAGGTGAGACCCGCACTGTTTCCTCATGCACCCATCCCTCTCGGCCACCTCAAGACTTTTTCTTTTTCTATTCCTGCTCACCTTAATCTAAGGATGTGAATACCGTTTCGTATCGGTCGATACTAGTTAGAAAACGAAATGGTATGAAGCCCTTTGGTACCAATTAGTACAGGAGGTTCTGTTTGGTACCAACCAATATCAACTGATCTTTCAAATATGGTTAAAATATTAGGTGATACCGTTAATTTTGAAAAGTGTAGGGACTTAATAGCAAAGAAAAAATTTAACGTCCCACCTGGTAACATTAATTTTCAAATATTGAATTGTTGTGAATGGAGTGTTCTATTTAAAGTAAATAATTAATTGATATAATAATTTGTTACAGTTACAAAATTGTTATTCTTACAGTTAGTATTGAGTATTTGGGTATTAATTTATTGGATAATATATTGTGATATTGATATTTAATGTTGAATTCTATCAATAAAATAATTTCTAATATTCTTCATTCTATTCATAATAATTAAATAAACTAAGTTATCCCAACTAGTTAATGAAATAGATCATTTGTATAAATTTCAGTTTTTTTTTTTCATATCTAATGCATAAGAATTAAGAGCATTTAAAGAACAAAAGATTTCTTGCTTCAATTTCCTAATTACAAAGACAACATTAGGATTACATTTACAGCGGTGTTGGCTTTGTCATTTATACTTAATATGTTCTTCATTATTGGCTAGGCAATGAAAGCTATTCATCGAATATATTTCTTGAACCAAATAAATCTGTACCATATTACCTTGGGGTTATGGTATAGGAAGATTCCTAAAGCTATTTGCTTTGATGTATTTTCCCGAAACAATTTCAGCCCATATGATCTTGTCATTCAGCTTCTAATTTAGTATGTCGTTAGGAATGAGCTCCTTGATTCTATTAAAACCTCTAGATCTAATGGTATGATATGTTAGCTCATTTACATATTTATGTATAGAAGTTAATTACTCAATTTTCTCTAGATATATGAAGGAAAAATTCAGAGCATCTTAGCGTAGTACAATCTTACAAATAAATCCAAAAAGAGTCCTTTCTAATTGAGTATTTAACTTTTTTTTTCTTCTTATTTTTCCTCATAATTTTACATGTTAGTAATTTTTTTATTTTTGTATCTTCGACCTCTTTTTTTATTTGTCATTTTAATTACTTATATTACTTTTGGTTATTCATATTAAAGTAGATATTGTTTTAACTATCATTTTAATAGTAATAATGTTACATTAGTACTTATATAAGTAATAGAAAATATTTAAAAACTAAGATATAAGAAAAAAATTGTTTCTCTTTATATGAGACTCTAAAACTTTTGCACAGCCAACTTTTTCATATTTTGATGGTCAATATGTTGAATAATTAAATTGTTGGTTTTTGACTTATTGGTTAATTAAATTGGATAAAATTGAATTGTATATGATGTATTCATACAAAATGAGTTATATTATAAAAGATGGACATTTGAATTATATTATAAAAGAAAGGAATTGAAGCATATTTGAATTCATGCATTCCAAGAAAAGGAATATACTAGAGCACAAGAGATTGAATGACCTGGTCTTCGTTCATTACAATTTAAAGCTTCGGGAAAGATATATTATTATCATTATTAATTTAAATATAATTTCTTATAATTTTTAATAATTAAATTTTATTGTTTACTAGGACTCTTAATAGAATAAGTAGTTCAATGGATTAATTTTGCATTGATAATATTGATCTTTAGACGGATTGAGTTTCTGAGGAACCATATTTGGTATACGTGAGTGACTTGGAAGATAATCTTGGACGGAAAAGTATTAATATGTCATTTGGTGCATTGAATTTGAATGATGATGATGATAATGCTCCTCTCAATGATGAGGCTTTTGTACCAAATGATAACTGAGGTCAGTGCAGTTATTGCGGGCATTCCGTCGTAGACTATTGAATGAAGTTCCAAGTTTTTGTTTCTCCTCTTCTTTTAATTTTACATATATTTAATATATATGTTAAATTATATATATATATAATGTAATTGTAAATGTTTTTGTTTCAGGTT
>JANIHY010000001.1:22648287-22662095 GCA_027479065.1 Erythroxylum brevipes
ATTTTAAATAAAAAGTTAATTTTTAAATTATTTATTTTAATAAAATAAAATAATTTTATTAATAAATATCATATAAGAGATTAAAATAAATTTATTTAATTAAAAATAATTTATTTTTAAGTTTATCTAATATGTAATTATTATCATTGACAAAAATATAATTACATTGACATTAACAACTAAATATATTTTGTTTTTATTTGAAAGAAAAACAAAAATTGAAAACAGAAAAAGAAAATTGAAAATCATAACAAGAAAATATAAGCAAAATCAAATGACCTCTTAATTTACTAACTAGTCTTTGATATCTGCTTTTGTTTGCTGGAACTTGGTTTATGTACTCCCCAGCTAAATAATTAGGGGTGATCGGTATATCATCCATTTTGCAATCTAGTAGGCCAACTTCAGTTAGCAGGTCAAGAACATACTTTCGTTATGAAAGAAATATCCCTTAGTTAAATCTTGCAACTTCAATTCCTAAGGAGTACTTTGAGTCCTCCTGAGTTCTTTATCTTGAATTTAAATGCTAATTATTCTTGAAGCCTTACAATCTCACCTGCGTCATCTCCTGTAATAATCATATCGTTAACATAAATAATCAAAATTGTGATCTTCCCTTACTGGTGTTTTAGAATAAGAGTGTGATCATAATTGCTTTGTTGGAAGGCATATTTCTTCATTGCCAAACTTAGCCCCCCATAACAAGCTCGAGGGGACTATTTTAGCCTATATAAAGCCATTTGTAATATGCACACAACCATGCCTTCAGACTATGTCTGTGTATCTAAGTCATATATTTGTGTAAATTTCTTCTTTGAGATTAACATAGAGGAAAGCATTTTTTAGGATGAACACATGTAATGACCAATCAAGATTCACTACAAAGGACAACAAAACTTTGATTATGTTTAGCCACCGGGGAGAAGGTTTCTTGATAATCAACCTTGATGATAAGATGTTATTTGGATATATTAATTATAACTATCTATTTTGTTTTAGATTAATTTTGGTGGTTTAATAGGAAAATTAATATTTTTTTATTTTAAGAGGTGACAAAGTGGAGATTACATCAAATTGGAGCATTATTGGTCAAAATCATGAATTTTGTAAAAAGTGGACAAATGATTTAGTGGATAAGGTGAGATTACACTTAATACCATATTCGCCCCAAAAGTTTGAATTCAATTAAAAAACTTATTTTTCAATCATATTATTTAGGGATTTGGATTTGTTTACGTAAGAATCTTGGCAAGATGAGCTAACGCTAGGGTTTGAGTAAGAATATAGGAGAAAAACATGTCCAATAATTCTACACATCATTGTATTTTCGTTCTTTGTAATTTGCTCTTTATCTTCCATATTTTCTTCTATTTTTTGTGTTGGAACTAAATTTATGTGTGACTAAATCCAAATATTTTGATTCAAGATGATTTAAAACTTTTGTTGTAACCTTGTGAGGTTTTTGTTCTAAACTTAGATTCATGTTTTAACTCAATTATTTTCTATTTTGTGATCTTTCATAAATAATTAATATTGATTAATCTAATAAATTAATTTGATGTTGATTATTTTATAGTTATCCATGAATTCAATGATCTATAATTGTTATGAAAGATTAGTACAAGTAGCAAATATGTTATTAATGAAGTTGTGTATTTGACTTATGATAAACAAGAAAATTAAATTGAATACTTGTAATTATCTCAATTATTTAATTTAGGGTTTAAACTTTTTCACTAAGCTTATTGTTATCATTCAATTTATATGGAATGTGATTATACCCAGTCAATTAATAGTAAGTTTTGGTTTTAATGATGTGTTTGAACCAATTAATTTAAGAAAATTTTAGACTTATTATGACTATCCAAATATTTTTAAGACTTACTGCTTAATTGTGAAAATTATTGTTTTTAGACCAATTATTAATATTACAAATGGATAAGATATTTCCTTTAAATTGGAGTTAAGCGCAATTAAATTTATCACTTTTATACCTAGTTAGTTTATTCTGAAATTTATCACTTTTATACCTACTTAGTTTATTCTGACTCCTTGTTAAATTTACTTTATTAGTTAATTAATCATTAATCCCCCATTGTGTTTTATTAATTGAAACTAAGAAACTAATTTTTAGTTCTCTTGATATTCGATTTGGTCCTATAACTACTATAAAAGTTTAGTAAATTAAAATTAATTTTGAGGCCTTCGACATCCTAATCAAAATTTTGGTGTCGTTACTACGGAACTATTTTAGTTTTTTAGTTTCTTTGTGTTATTTTATAGTTTACTACTAATCTCTTATCTTATACGACTTGTTCTTCTCAAATAGGTGAATTGCAATATAATCCTAAAGTTGAGAAGATAGTGCATCGTTTAAGGAAAGAAAGTCATTCATCTCTATAAGTGAAAGTTGAGATAGGCTTAACAATTGGTGAATATTTTAATTTATAAAAATTTGAAGAAAATATGTAAAATATTAACACTCGAATGTTGAAGGAATCAGGGCATCAAATTTGAATCAACGACTCTTATGAATACGATTTATAAATGTTGAGGTAGATTTTGAATTGAAATTTGATTTGATTCACTTACTTCCTACTTTTCGTGGTCTTATAGGTGAACATCTAAACAAAAACTTGAAGGAATTTCATCATGTTTGCTCTAGAATGAATCCATAAAAGGTGATAAAAGAACAAATTAATATTAGAACATTTACATTCTTATTGAAAGATAAGGCAAATGATTAATTATATTATCTTCTCTCTAGATTAACGCAAATGTTATTACTAAAGAAGTTCTTTTCTGCATCACGAGCAGCCAATATTAGAAAGGAGATACATAGGATAAAAACAATTCATCAGAGAAACATTGTGCGAATACTGGCAGAGGTTTAAGGAGTTATATGCTAGATGCCTATGCAATCAAATTCTTAACAAACTTTTAATTCAGTACCTTTATGACTATTGTCAATGGATAGGAGTATGGTTGATGCAGCTATTGGAGGAGCTCTGATAAATAAAAACACCTTAAGCAACCAGACAATTGATATGAAATATGGCAAAAAATTCTCAACAGATTAGGATAAGAATGGATGGAGTTGCTAAACATGTAAATAAGGTAAGTAATACTAACTTTGAGAATAAAATTTTGGATTTAACTGCTCTAATTTGTCAAATAGTTGTAGGTAAATTGCAATTAACACAAGTGTGTAGAATATGCTCATTCCCTAAACATCCTACAGATAGATCCCCTACTTTGCAACAAGACTCCCTTAAAGAAGCTAATGCAATAGAGATATTTCCTAGTCAAAATATAACCCCTATTCCAATCACTATAATTTAAGATAGAGGGATCATCTTAATTTTAGCTATGGAAATCAAGGATGGCAACAAAGATACCAACCTCACATTTTCGATAGACAACCTTAAGCACCTACACAAGCTTAATCTTTAAAATTAGGTATATCTTTGGATGAAATTATTAAGGCATTTGCTACTAATAATCATCAATTTTAGTGGGAAACAAGAGCAAGCCTTCATAAATTAGAAAATTAGATCACTCAATTAACCACCTCAGTTAGTAACTTGGAAGCGCAAGCATAAGGAAAATTACCTTCACAAATGATGGTAAATCCTAAGGAGAATGTGAGTGTAATGACATTAAGAAGTGGGAAGGAAATTCAATTTGGATCTTCCTTACCAATGGAGATAGAAAAGCATGATGAAGGACAAAAGAAAGATGAACCTCCAACTTAAGAATCAATAAAGGTAAATTATGATTTATCTTTACTAATATTAACTAATACACATGCACTTCCTTTTCCTAAGTTTGAATAAATCAAAAGAAGAGAAATATGAAAGAAAAATTTTAGAAATCTTCAAAAAGGTTTAAACAAATATACTACTTCTAGAAGCCATCAAAAAAATTTCAAAATATACATTCTTAAAAGAACTATGCACAAATAAAAGTAAGTTAAAGGATAAGGAGGGAATAATTTTGGATAACAATGTATCAGTTGTGATAAATAGGAAATTACCAAAAAAAATGCAAAGATATAAGTATGTTTGTACTTTCTTATGCCATTGGTGATAAGAAAATTAAGTGTGCCATGCTAAAATTGGGTGTATTATTAGTGTCATGCCATACTCAATTTACCAAGCTTTAAATCTAAATTCTTTTCAAGAATCCAATGTGATTATTCAGCTAGTTGATCATTCATATGTGCATCCATTGGTGTTATAGAGGATGTTTTAGTTCTAGTTAACGATTTGATATTTTTAGTGGACTTTTTCATCTTGAAAATGGATGGAGATAGAGAACAACATTCAGCTTCAATGTTATTAGGAAGGTCGTCATGAAAATGACCAAGACAAAAATTGATGTAGATAAGGGTACTCATTCTGTTAAATTTGATGGAGAAATATTAGTGAAGTTTAATATTTTTAAGGTAAAGAAGTACCCTAATAATTTATCATATAAATATTGTAGATTCAATTATATAGGATATTCTTAGAGAAGAAAATGTTGATGATGAGTCAGAGTTTAACACTAAATTTGAAGTAACTGAGCAAGTTGATAAAACTTGTGAAACTATAGAATCATTATCAAAAATGTTAATGGATTCAAAAACTTTAAATGCTGAAAGTACTATAACTCATAAGAAAATATTGTCTTTTATTTTGCAGGCTCCAAAGATAAAATTGAAGGCCCCACTTGATCACCTAAAGTACGTTTATTTGGGTGAAGGAGAGTCATTACCTGTAATCATCTAAAAAAGGTTGACTATTAAGAGAAAAGGCTAGTAGCACTATTTAAGGAATACAAAACTGTAATAAGTTAGACCTTAGCCGACATAAAAGGCATTAGCAATTTGCATGCATATGATTATTTTGGAAAAGAATGCTAAACTAATAAGGGAACCCTAAAAAAGACTCAATCTAATAATGAAAGATGGAATTGTAAACATTAACTTGGAAAATTGCAATTATAAGAGTTAGAGGAACTACAGTTGGATGCTTATAAGAATTTAAGAATTTACAAATAGAAAACCAAAATGTTCTATGATAATATGATCTTGAGGAAGCAATCTGAGGTGGGATAGAAAGTGTTATTATATAATTATTGACTACAACTTATGTTAGGTAAGTTGTGTTCTAGATGGCTTGTTCCTTTTGTTATCACTAATGTATTTCTTTATGATACAGTAGAAATAAAAAGTCTAGATACTGGGAAGATTTTAAGGTGAACGAACACAAATTGAAATTATTTTATGAGGAGATGATGGTTTTAAGTGTGATGGGTATTGATTTGACACTTCCCTATTATATAGAAGTTTGAGAAGAAAAAATCCCATCGAGCATAATGACATTAAATAATTGCAATTTTAGGGAGGCAATCTTGAACATGATAATTGTTATTAATTTTTTTTAGTTATATACATATTTCATATGTTTTTCCTTAATAAGTTACGTTATTAGTTTAAAGAGAAATTGCGTCTTAAAATTACATATTACAAAAATTTATAAGGCAGGATCACGTGTTATATAATTTAGTTATTACGATAAAAGACTCAAAATTATAGATTACTAAAATTTATAGGCGTGATCACACCTTACATAACTCAGGTTAGGGTAGTAGTCATATTAAATTTTATAATAATAAAACTTATAAGCTGAGATCATGCCTTATATGATTAAGCTTTTTGGAGTAGAACCTTTTAAATTCCAGAATACTAACATTCATAAGGCGTGATCACACCTTATAAATGTTTGTGATCTATTTTGTTTTAAAGAATTAGTGATTTTAAAAATATAAATTAATATAAAAATACATAATGAATAATAAAAAACAAAATGATGATATAATAATTTCAAAATAATTAAAAATTAAAAAAATTAGGGTTTTGTTTTTGTTTTAAGTAGATCAGTTACCCAGCACTAAGTGCACCATGCCTTTTAGTCTAGGTGCAATAGACCACAACATACTAACAAATACCTTGCATCCTAGCAACAACACTATAAATAGATGAGGCACACTACAATGTAGTAAGCACCTCCCACTATGTGAACACAAGCACTAGTCACGCTAAAGTTCAATGATAGGTCCACACATTCAGCACTAAAAAACTTGTGCATCAGTTCATAACAATACAATGCACCAACATGTGTTTCAATCACCCTCCTAGCACCTGGCAATGTATAACACCATCCACACAACACACAAACCAAACAATTCAACTTTCCATAATGTTTTGATGACATCCCATTTCTTTTCTAGTTTTATTCTAGTTATTTTATTGAACAATTTCAATTGCTTTAATTTTAATTTTAGTAATTATAAGGTTGTTTTAGTTATCTTTAGGATTAGTTTTCTTGTTTATAATTGTTAGGATGTTCAAAAGATATTAATAGCATAACAGTGAAAGGTAAGCCTAAAGTGAATCCAACTACACTGAATCAATCCAACATTGGACCTACCACAAGTACCACTAGGAAGTGTGTTTGAATGGCAAAAAACACATTTATCTTGCCACCATCAGAGTCAGACCTTCACAGATGTCTCATTTTAAACTCTAAAGAAAGATAACAAAGGTAGGTAGCTCTCAAAACCTGACATATTAATGCAAGTAAGTATGTGTATTATCCTTCCTTAGAAGACTTGCATATCAAAGAAAATTTTGATGATTTGATTACTGATATAAGTTGGAGACATTTTGTGCTAATTTGTTATCTGGTATTTATTGAATTAACTAGGAAATGTTATATTACCTTTAAATATGATCAACCAGATAATTTTAATTTACAGAGTCCCAATGTAGTATAGTACAGATTAATAGGTACTTAATTTAAATAAAGCATCACTAAATTTAATTTGGCTTTAGGGTTTATAAATGATGAATATGCTAATTTGACTTAGTACAAAGAATTTGTTATGGACTATAGTGATTTTGATCCTTTTAGAGTGTGGAAATCAATGTCCTTTGACCCATTGGTTTATCATCCGAGTAAATCTAAACGTAGTAATCTTAATAAGCTAGAATGGATTTATATGTAGTGTTTCTTGGCATTTAATTATTCAAGAAGGAAGGTCACGACATATACTTGCACTAAAGTTAAGTTGTTTTCTATTTGGTGCATAGCACACAAATTTGGGTGCTTGGTTGGGTACATAGTTTAGCACTGTTATCTAAGTTGTTTTCTATTTGGTGCATAGCACACAAATTTGGGTGCTTGGTTGGGTACATAGTTTAGCACTGTTATCTCTTCAAACAAAAATTTGTGTCTTGATTCCTTTATTACTTATATGGCTATTAATCTCAATTTGTTTAATAGGACTTACACTAATATGCATATAGCCTACAAGATGGAACTATTAAACATAGCTTATGTAAGTTGGATCAGGTTACTCTTCCTTTATTACTTATATGGTTTTTAATCTCAATTTTTTAATATGACTTACACTAATATGCATATAGCCTATAAGATGGAACTATTAAACACGGATTATTTAAGTAGGATGAGGTTGCTCGAGCAACAAAAAAGAACACTTTGTACCACGTGATTCCCCCTGATGAGGTTTATTATTAATTCAACAAAAGGATCATGATGTTCCACAACCTCTGTATCTTTAGACTCCACCAATCCAATATGAGCATCATTTTTAGCTAGAGAGGTTAGAATGTAAAATCTTTAAAACTAGAGAGGAATCTGGATGCTCTAGTACAACTTATAAAGGTGATACCTCTATATCCATCGACACCATAACTCAGATACTCACAACTTAGGGGAGTCTTTTACTCTGTGTTTTATTTTATGTTGATTATTTTTTGTGGCATGTGAGCATCTTGTGCATACATTGAGGACATCATATGATTTAGGTGTGGAGAGTACGTACTATGATTGTGATTTATACTTGAATTCATTAATACTATGATTCATATGTTGATTATTCCTTATGGTGGCCTCAAAATGTTTAGATGTTGTTTAGAAATAATCCCTAAGTTATGATACATTTTTTGATTAAGTTATAATGCATGGGAGAGATAAGCATGATTAGTTTTTTTCATTAAATTACTTTATCTCATTATTTTTGTTGAATTAAAGTGTGCAAGGCATGATGCATCTTGACACTTATGTGAGCTTTGAGCCTAGGAGCAATTTATCATAATTGTTCTCGTATACTTTTCTTTGTGGCTTGCTATCAAACATAGCTTGTTTAGGCTAAAACTTGCTTTTGAATACATTTTAAAACTATATTTTTTTAATGAATTTGTGTGTAAAAATGATATGGGCAGTTAGGTATAGCCCTTTTTAACCTAGACAAGTCTACCTTAATTTCTACCCATAGAAAGCTAATTTAATCCTTAACCTTTCTTTTCTTGAATACTATTCTTGTTACAAGCCACTTTTTCCCTTGTTTTTTGTTGATTTCCTTAATAATTTAAGCCCCTAAACTGAAATAATTGTATCAAGAGGATTTTGACTATTTTTGTGAAAAGTAAATTAGATTATTCAAGTTGCATTTTTTTTATTTTTCATCTTTTTTATAGAATGAACGAGAAGTATAAAAAAAGAAAGAAATCTCCTCTTTGATATTCTTGTTAAAAATAAATAAATAATCTAAAAACAGAAAAAAAATCATGATGTGAATGAAAATGATGCTATTTGAATTAAGTAAGTTTTAGACTGATTTGAGTTGAAACTTGTATGGATAAGTTTGTATAATTTCATCCAATTTATTTAACCCAAAAAATTCTTTTTGTCCTACCTTACCTAAATCATATTACAACCTTTATTAAGTTCCTTTAACTTATGTATTAAGTTAATTTTTTTAATGGTGAAGATGTGATTCATGAGCAAATTTATGGAAATAACACGATATGCTTTGATATGAGAGTTTAATGAACCCTAAACATTTTGAGTGTATAGAGTGAAATTTATGAAAGGCTGTCAACTCTGGCCTTATTTTATTTTGATGGAATCAATGAAATGCTATATTGTTAATTCTAAAAATGTGTCTTACGAGTGCTTGCTTTCTAGATTGTTATTTTATAATAATCATGAGATGCTATATTGTTAATTCAAAAAGTGTGTCTTATAGGTGCTTGTTTTCTCGACTGTTATTTTCTCATAAACCTTTAATTTGTATTAACTTTTGGGATATTTCTGGGTGACATAAAAGAAGATCAAAAGTTGTTATGAGCATGATTGATGTATGCTTGAGGATAAGCATGAGTCCAATGTGGGATAATTTGATAAGATGTTATTTGGTTATGTTAATTAGATCTATCTCTTTTGTTTTGACTTAATTTTGGTAATTTAATGGTAACATTAATATTTGTTTGGTTTTAGGAGGTGACAAGTGGATATTATATCAAATAGGAGCATTGTTCGTCAAAATAACAAATTAAAAAAAAAAAGGTGGTGAGATTCCTATAGTGAAAAAAGGCAAGATCATAGCTAATGTCAAATTCACCCTAAGAGTTTGAATTCAATTAGGAAACTTATTTTCTAGCCCTATTATGTAAGGATTTGGATTTGTTTAGATAGGAATATTGACAAGATTGGAGGTGGTTAGGTTTTGAGTAAGAATAGAGGAGAATTTTTTTTAACATTTCTACACATCATTTATGTTCGTTTCTTTGTAATTTTCTCTTTGTCTTTCATCTTTTCTCCTATTTATGGTTTGAAAATTCAAATATTCATATTGAAAGGGATTGAAACTCTAGTTGTAACCTTGTGAGGTTTTGTTTTAAACTTAGATTCATGTTTTAATTCAAGTATCTCTTATTTTGTGTGCTTATATTTTATAAATAATTAATATTGATTAATTTGACAAATTAATTTAATATTGATTATTCTATAGCAATCCATGAATTTGGTGATCCATAATTGTTATAAAGGATTAGTACAAATAGCAAATAAGGTATTTATGAAGTTTGTACTTATATTTTATAAATAATTAATATTGATTAATTTGACAAATTAATTTGATGTTGATTATTCTATAGTAATCCATGAATTTGGTGATCTATAATTGTTGTAAAGGATTAGTACAAATAGCATATAAGGTATTTATGAAGTTGCATATTTAACTTATGAAAAACAAGAAAACTAAATTTAATAGTTGTAGCTATCTCTGTTATTTAATTTAGGGTTTAGTCTTTTTCACTAAGCTTATTGCTATCATTTAATTGATATGGAATATTATCATATCCAATTAATTAATGGTAAATTTTAATTTTAATGTTGGGTTTGAACCAATTAATTTAGAAAAATTTGAGACTTATTATGGCTATCCTAATAGGTATTGGACTGATTACTTAAATTGCTAAAGTTATTCTTTTTAGACCAATTATTAATGTTACAATTGGATGAGATATTTCCTTTGAATTGTAGTTAAGTACCATTGAATTTCTCACTTTTATACTTAGTTGATTTACTTTGATTCCTTGTTAATTTAGTTTATTAGTTAATTAATCACAAATCCTCCATTGTGTTTTATCAATTGAAATTAAAAATTGGTTTTTAGTTGTATTGGGATTTGACATAGTTCCACAATTGTTACAAAATTTTAGTAAATCGGAATTAAATTTGACGGATTCGACTATCCGATCACTCATATGTTTGGTTATATCCTTTTGTCGAATATTTCTTTGTATCATTCAATTGTTCCACCATCTTTATTCCTTTTGGTAGCAAAACAAGATCCTACGTCTCATTTTTTTTATAAGGCCTCCATCTTTTCCTTCGTCACTTACACCTAACTAGGATCTTTTAGTGCCTCCTTCACACTTACGGGAACATGATGAGACAAAAGATTATTGATAAAATTCTTCAATGGTTCAGAGAGATTTTTAGTGTTAGCAATAGAATATTTGGATCACCATTCTTCTACCTCAGGAGAATATTGATTTTGTGGCTTGCCATATTTATGCCTAAAATGTAACTCATACATAACAGGAGTAGAAGTATCTATGGTGTTAGAAACTTTTTGAGGTGCTTTTGGAGGGCTACAAGAGCTTACCTCATTATATTCTCAGAGATGGGCCATTCAATATTGAGTGAGGGGAAACTATAGGAGATTTTGGAAGAGAAGTTTCTGTCTCTATTGAGGATATGGTTATCTTTATCTTTGTAGCTTTGTCAATTTTCATTGTAGGAGTTATTGGGTCAATAAATCCAGGCTATTCAAAACACAGCTTGTTCACCTTTTCATTCGAAGTCTACCCCTGAAGAGGGGAATTAGATGTCTTTAGGGGAAAGAAGGTCTCAAACTCTAAGAAGGTGACATATATAGTCACATATGTGCGTTAATGAGTAGGGTCATATAATTGATACCCTTTTTGATAATAAATAAGCATGAAATGACACGAGAATCAATCTTGATATATTGGTCCTTGTAGAGATGAACAAGAATAACACACCCAAAGACACGTGGTGACAACATCAAAATTGGAGGTAAGGGAATAAATGTAGATAAATTTTGGAGAGGTATCTGTATCTAAAGTACTTTGGATGACATTCTATTGATAATACAATTTGACGCCATGACTGCATATACCCAATAATGACTAGGTATATGAGCCTTAATAAAAAAGGATTGAGTAGTCTCAAGGATGTGACAATTTTTCCTTTCAACAACTCAATTTTACTGGGAGGTTTAATGGCATGTTATCTCATGAGTCATTCCGCAATGATGAAAAATTTCATAAATTTTGGTAGTTACATATTCACCTTTATTATTGGAGCAAAGAGCTTGAGGTTTGGTAGAATATTGGGTATAAACGATATTATAAAAGGATTGAAATATATTGAAAACCTCATATTTGTGTCTTAACAAATATAACTATGTCATGTTGGTATAATCATCAACAAATATCACAAACCACTAATAGTCAAACATGTTAGGACTTGGGGAGGGACCCCACACATCAATATGGATATGCATAAATTGAACTATGCTTTTATTGAAACTTAAAGGATAGGTAGACTGACAGCTTAATTGCATGTTTCATACTTAAATTGAAGAGATGTCATATTTGAAAACAATATAGGAATACATGTTTTAGATAACTAAATGCAGCATGATCTAATTAAGGATGCCAAAGATAAATTGCTCCTCTTTTGATTTATTCATATTGGTAACTTGACATGCGTGACCCTACCTAGAATTCTCTAAATAATATAATCCCCCTTTCTTATTATCATGCCCAATGATGTCCCTCGTGAGAATATCCCAAAGAAAGAAAAAATTAGGATAAATAATTATAATACAATGAAGCCCTTTGATAACTTGGCTCATGAATAATAACTTATGAGAGAAGGAAGCAACAAGTAGAGTATCAGATGTTGGTATGTCAAGTGACACTTCCACAATACCAACCTCTATTACTAATTAAGTGTCCATTATCATTTGCAATGTTAGTTTTTCGAGGTGTATATTGTTTGGAAAAGTCTCTTTCGTCATAAGTCATAAGGTTAGAGCCCTCCGAGTTAAAATTCCACTTATTATAAGTCTCCTTCATAGTGGGTTTGGATAGAGTTATACTTGCAGTAGTATGATGAGTTTCAGATGTAAGTCATCAAAAGAGTCGACTCACTGGTAACAATTGAGGCTTGACCCATGGAGGTAGCTACTTTACCAATACTCATCCCTCCTCCATCACTCTTTTTCTTTGCTTGTAACTTATGCTGCCAATCAGGGTAACCATAGATCTTGAAACATATGTCTTGCGTATGTTTCGAGGGTCCACAATGGGAGCATTTTTGCTTGTTAGTTATGTTCTTCATTGGGATTTGAGTTCACACTTTGGAAAGAACTAAGTGTAGGAGCACCAATCTTCAAGTTTTTAGTTGCCAACACAACACTTCGTAGTTCATCAATTTGGTTTCCTATCATTATTGTTTGTCATTGAAAGAATTAAATTGTCAATAAGTTCGCAGACTATCCAAGATAAATTTTTCAGCACGAATAATTTAGCAATCGCAAGAGTGAAACACCAAATAACACACCGACGTTTGGTAACGCAGTTCGGCAAACTTACCTACGTCTGCGGGACCCTCACCCAGACTAATCTCTTTCACCGTAGTTCACAAAAATTGCAAAGATTGATCAACTCCGTAAGACCCAATCTATGTAACTAAACCAAAACCTAACTACCCGTGAATGATTTTCACGCCCAATAACATGACCGACTCATGTTAACCTCGTCAGAGGGTTTTTCAAACTATTTCTACTTCAGAAACAAAGACAAGCAAAATCAAGAATATGAAAAATCCAAGTCTGAACTTTGTCGCCAATCAGCCAAGTAGTTGCATCAACAATATTTATACTGATCTATAACAGAGTCTTCCTTAAGCTGAGAATTGCAGTCACGTAAATCATAAATAGATGATTGTATTCAGCTGCACAAAAAAACGTCTCACCAACAAACAAATTAAAACCAAAGATGAAGAGCAGAATACGCAACAGCCAATATACCAAAACCCACGCAGTTTCTCACACACAAAAAACCTAGCAAAAATCTGCAGATCAAAAGATGCCAACTTGCCCTGTTCCATGTCAGCAAAGAAGCAATCAAACCACCATCAGTTATTCATGCAACCTCTTCAAATTTGCCGTGGAAGAATCCTTATCAAAATAGAATTGCACTGGACAACCAAGAATCCTTTTTAAAATGGAATTGCGTTATACAACCAATTGATATCCTAAAAGTATATCAATCAAGACTTTACTTCCAAATCTAATTCCAAGCACTATCCAATTACCAATTAAGGCACATCTTTGAGTATTATGAAAATTTCCAT
>JANIHY010000001.1:22788469-22800005 GCA_027479065.1 Erythroxylum brevipes
TGCACTATAACCCTGTCTCTGATGGCCAAGTGCAGACCCGACTCAAACCGGCGACATCTGGCAGCCTCACTCAGCATCAAATCTGAGGCATACCGGGATAGCTGTGTAAACCGGCGCTCATACTCGCCGACTGTCATATCCCTCTGAGTCAGACTGAGGAACTCCCTCTGCTTCTGCTGAACATAAACCTCTGACAGATATTTCTTCCTGAAGGCAGCCACGAAGTCCTGCCAAAGCCCATGACAAATCAAACCCTAAGACCCTTACACCATTCAACCCCTTTAAGTCCTTATTTAAACCCTATTTCATCATATCTTAAACTCAAGTATCCAATAATACTCCCAAAATACATTAAACTAAGCCTTAAACACATAATTATCGCAATTCATGCTTAATCATATCATAAAAAAAAATTCGGGGTCTAACATAATATGATATGTAAATTATGTGTTATGTGACTGAGTGAGCCATTAATGATGGTCCCTCATTGAGTTCGCAAAACTCACCCAAAATTTGCAAATATTTTTCAGGACTCAGAAGAATACCCTATAGGCAAACGGGAGTATAACTACTGCATGCAAGGGAAAGATAGAGGCCGGGATCATTTTGTGACTGCATTAGTGTTTTCTTATTTTTGTATAAATTTGTATTCAGCGATTTCGGTAAAATAATGTATTCCGAAATTTTTGTATAATGTGTATACAAAGGTTTTTATGGTGGAATGTAAAGACATTTTTACTAAAGTGCTTTGTATTTATAATAGGCCCCAATTGGCTATTGAAATTCTATTGATTGTGTTGCATTGATTGAAAATGTTTATGAATAAAAGTGGGCCCGAATTGGTTATTATTTTCGCAAATGTTTATGTAGTTCCAAAAAAAAATTATACCAATTTTTGAATGATTGAGTGCTCTAGCATGCCACATCCGAGGGCACGGACTTAGATATCACCCATCGATGTCGGGCTCGGGTCTTGTAGGAATGCGGTGCTACAATGCTAAACCCACAGGCATCCATCAATACACCCAACCCCATTTCAATTACTCTCACACTTTTTTTTACTTTACGTTATGTCTTGTTTATACTGTATAATCAATAATAACATCTTTAAATTCTTTTGTAGTTTCGAACTCTATTTCCAATCTTCCCTTATATACCACATTAGTAGGATTATGCCTAGCACTTGAACTAAGTCTATGCAAATCTTAACCAACTCCTCTCCACTAAGATATTCATCAGTACTACAAAAACAATCACAATTAGCTAATTTAATTTCAATTGGTTAATGGTCATTTGAAATGTTTATATAAAAGTCTAATTGAACATTTGCACCTTGTTCCTTCATATTTTCATCCATATATGTATCATGTTTCTCCACATTTTCATCCACATGTTTATCATGTTCCTCCATATTTTCATCTATATGTTCACCTGGTTCCTCCACATTTACACCGTGTTCATTATATACACGTTGTTCATAATCATCATAATCCTCTCCTCCAATCATATGGAATATGGCAAGAGCATAGAAAGGTGTGTTTAAATGATCATTTACATACACATCAACGCTCCTATAAATTTACATAAGGTTTGCTAACCTAATACGACTTTGGTTTGACTCCATAACACTCGGTGACTCATTAAAGTTAAAATTAGGTAATTTAAGATATGCCTTATGTACCCTAATTCCTTCCCCATCTAATATATTTGTCTAGTGCTGATATAGTCAATGTGAATAATCTCAAATATAGCAACATCCCCACTAACATATTTAAATTCATGTTCTAACATAAAATTTCCACCATAAGAAAAGCCTTATACTTCCACATTAAGCCATTAAAACTTATGTAGCAACCATTAGACAATAATAAAAGAAACAAATGTCATTAAAATGACCAATAGAGACCCAAGCACAAATTGATCATAAGGAAATGAGCTCTTACCATAAGTTAATCACGAAGAGTCAGACACCAAGATTAAGAGCAATCAATAACCAAGTATCAAAAGTGTTCCTCTTCGGGTTTTGTGACGTTTAGAAGCTTACTTGTTTCACTTTGATATTATACTTTTTCAACCCAAGTAGTAATGAACCAAATTGTGATAACTTAAACCACAAGAGATCCATAAAAGATTACAAGTATCTGCAATTGAGCATATTAGAAAGAAAAAAAAAGGTTAATTTGACTTTAGGAACTCTATAGTTGGTTTACAATATCTAAAAATTAATCGACAAAATCAATAGGATGCAATGTTTCATTCTGCAACTTTAACCAACATTTCTGTAATACGTAAAGAACTTGTAATAAAATTAAGGAATTAAATAAGAAATCATAGATCACAAAATAGATAGACTATCTAGAGATAAGAACACCATATTAGAGTAGTCCCTCTTTACCCTGTAACACATAAGAAGAAAAGAACCAAAAACTTGCAAAACATACCATTAGCATCCATGGAACAATAACCAATTTAAAAAAATTCTAATGATAATTAAGAATTTGAATTCCCTACATTTTACCAAGTTACAATGAAATAAAATCATAAGTAGCATAACACTTCGTAGTTCAAAAATTAGAGAAATTAATAAAATTAAGAAAAGCTAGTCTTAACACTTAGTAGTTTCAACTGCATGCAAAATTGGGATATTTCAGAAGCTTGATTTGGTTAAATCAAATGGAAGGTTGTATTTGCATAATACGTCCCAATTGATCTAAATTTGACAAAGATCAATCTATGTCAACTGTCAAGTGGACATATGCATGTCAATTATGTTAGGAGTTTCTAATGCTCAGACAGATGCTATGATTCTCATGTGAGACCACTTCATCTATGTCAATCTATGTCAATTGCCAAGTGGACATATGCATGTCAATTATCTTAGGAGTTTCTAGTGCTTAGACAAATGTTACGATTCTCGTGTAGGGCTACTTCACAAAAATTTTGACATAAATAGCTACATATTAATTGCAACTAGACAATTTGTTAAACAATGAAGCATGGAACATCTATACTTTAGCAAACTATAACCAAAATACGATTCACACAACTGCTTTTATAGTTCTATGCTATCTATGGCGTAAGGTTACGAACATTAATCATGGTTTCAAATGTTAGTTGTCCATGACAATGGAGGATTTTAAATATCATATGAATATTCTTCTTAAGAAGTATTCCTTTGTAGGTTATCATTTTTTTTTTTTTGACATAGTTGTTGAAATTGAAGTATAATTTAAATCACCATTAAACATGCACTGCAAAGTACAAAATCTTTATCTTCATATAAGGGATGTCCTAAGTAGGGGAAATGAAGCAAATATAATATCATATGAACATATAATAGAAAGATCAATGTATGTCGGTTGGACATATGCATATCAATTTATCTAGATTAGGGTTATTTCAAAGGTATGCATGGTTATTAATAATTTTTTTAATAAACGTAAAATCTCTAACATTTGTAAAGTAGAATGAATAGGGATCATAAGGAATGTAGCATCATGCGAAAAAAAATAGGGAACCACGACATATAATAAACATAAACTACAAACTAGACAAAAGAAGAGACCTACCACGTCCTTTTGGAGTCTTCCTACGTGCCGTTCGGTTCATTTTTCGAGCATGAAAGCCAACAGCAAGTGGAAAGACTTTGCTAATTTTGAGAACAAGTCCACGGACACACACACATGCCCAATTCATTTTTTACCGCATCTTCTCTTCCAACTATGGGAATGGTCTTGGCAGTTTCCTTTCTGTTTCCCCCCAGTGAAACTTTAGTATGAATAAAGTTTAACACCTAATTGAGCATATTATGGAATGGGCCATGACCAGCTTTATAGACTTTAATTGTCCATGGGTTGTCAATATAGGGTAAAGGCCATCAGGTCAAGGTCGAGTGGAAAAACCATGTGAACGCGATGGTGTAGTTCAAGTCCATAACCTAATGCATATTATAAATTAATATTTTGTTATTTAAATTTTTTTTTTTTTGAAGTCATGATTTGATGATTATTTAAAAGCATAAGGTCAACCCTTTCTTTCTTACGAAAGAAGACCAAAATTACATGCTATCTCTTATTTCAAATGCAAAAGCCATCCTCGAGAGCACAAGTGTCATACACCTCAAAATGCCAACAATTGTCGATGCATGTTCATTGGACTAACTTTAATTAAGTGGGTTGTTAGGCAAGATTAACGTACTAAACTGAGAATCTTAAAGCTAACCCATTTAATATATTTTTATATCAACCTAGTCTCCACATTCAATGATGTTGTCCTCCACTCTTGACTCTTACGATTGAGTGTCTCTTTAGCTTATTTTATTGCTTAAAAGATATTCTGTACATAAGCACTGCATTTGGACCTTACATGATGCTCTCTTTTTTTTTGGTATATACAGGAAGCTAAAGCCTTAAGAATCGAAAAACATATTCACAAGATTTAGGATGTCTGAGTGACGGTCGCAAGGATGACACAGTCCAGATGAATCCTGTAATAAAACATCGTGAATAAGCGGTGGCGGGTCTCGTAAGTACTGCAAGCCCGGCCTGGAAGTAGCTGCTAAAAAGGCGAGGAGATCAGCACACTGGTTACCCTTGCGATGGATATGCTGGAAGTGGACCGTCCATGGGCGGTGGAGCAACTGTCGTATACCTGTCAACAAAAAGGAGACGTCAGTCAAAGTGGCAATGGTTGGGGAGAGGATGTTGATTACCTCAAGCGAATCCACTTCGACGACCACGCTACGATAGCCATTATCCCACGCCAAGATGAGCCCTATGTGGACCCCCCATAATTCGGCCTCAAGGGGGGAACTGCGTCTAAGAGAATGAAGAAAACCGCCACATCAACGACCATGGAAATTTCTCAAGAGACCCCCGGCAGCGGTCTGGAACGACCCCGCGCGGGCAGTGCCATCGGTGTTCAGTTTGATCCACCCCTCCTGGGGTTTCTCCCAGCCCACCAAAGTGCCCCGTGGAAGCTGCGGATCGGGAAAAACCCGATTCGTCAGCGAAAGAGCTTTGACAATCCAATCGTTGTAGTCCAGGACAATGCACACACCGTCACTGGGCCAGGTAAAATCAGGATAAAAAATGCTAGCATTCCGCCACTATCAAAGGAACCAGCAGGCAACGCCAAAAAGGAGAGCCCAGTCAAAGTGACAGAACTGGAGATGCTTGCTAAGGGAGAATCCGAGCCAACTCTCCACATCAAGAGTAAAAAACGCCCGATCGATAAGATGGGGAGGGAATTGCCGCCAGAAAGAGATCACCCTAGGGCAATCCCGGATGGCGTGCAGGGTAGTCTCCTCTTGGCCACAAAAATGGCAACTGCTATTCGAAGTAAGGGATCGTTTAGCCCATTGCTGATTCGTTAATAATTTCTTGTTCGTCAGAAGTCAGAGGAAAGCTCGAATACGTTGAGGACCGGGCCATTTCCAAATGACCTCCCAAAGTCGGCACCGCTTAGTCGGGCAAGACTGCTCGATAAGGTCATAAGCGGAAGCAACGATAAACCCTGAGGAGACTTTGTACAGTTTCTCTCCAGTAAGGCAGGACTGAACTTTTTTTAATTTTCATTTTTAGTAATTATGTTTTTGGTGTATTAAATAAATTTTTAGAACTGCTTCACTAATCATTTACTTCAATTCAGATGAAAAAATCATAATTAATTTTACAGTTAAGGGCTCTCTATCCTTCTGGTATGAGTTTTTCAGGGGACCATCCAATTATTGATCTAATGGACGCAAATAAGCCACATCTTTTGTGGATGGTAAAAAGTAGCTTGGTTGACTTATTAAATGAGTCCAACTTTCAATTGGACTTCTTTGAGACAATATTAACATGTCGATGAGGGCTGGCTTCATTTTAATAGAAGGAGCACGAGTTCATGACCTACTTCAGGCATGCTTAAACCGAGGGCAGCGATAATCTGTACTTTTTTTCTAGGAAAGTTCTTTGCAGATAGTTTGATACTGTATTTATTAATCATATTTATAAATTATTTATTTTCACCGTTACAAGAAAATTATAAATTATCAACAGAAAAAATCCTGTAAGAAATTAGTGACGGGAATTGATTTTCTATCGGTAAAATTGTTAGAAAAAAATAGTATCATGCGACGGACAAAACATTCATCGATAAAGGTAGAGGGAAATTACCCCCACAATTTTGTCGATAGAATATAACGACGGAATAGTAAAGGTCATCATAAAAATAAACGACAGTGGTTGGCAGCAAAAATAAGCATTGGAAGAATATCTCTCATGTAACCAAATATTTTTATTATCAAGAGTTTGAGGTACATAAAATATATTCTTTAATCTTTTTATTTTATCTAATTTTGTACATTAATTAGATAAATATCGTCATTTATAAGTACTTATACTATGTTTTTCTTTTTTTTTTCAAAACGAATGTCTTTTAGGATTCAAACTTTGATACTGTAATTTATAATGTATGGGAGAGGCGAACTCTTATAAGTTATAGAGACTTTCTAGGTTCAATATACAAGAATGGTGTACTACCACCATATATATCTAAAAAAATGTAAAGTCGTTGTCAGTAATATTAGGTATCACCTAAGGCAATGTCCATTTCAAAAACAATTCTGCCAACAGACATAGAGGAAGAGAGTTTACTCTTACACACCGGAGGATCTATGATCCACCAGGATCATACAAAAAAGATTGTAAGTATCAAAACTTTACACTTATCTTTTGATTTTTG
The DNA here is from genome assembly GCA_027479065.1 of Erythroxylum brevipes. Classification (NCBI taxonomy): domain Eukaryota; kingdom Viridiplantae; phylum Streptophyta; class Magnoliopsida; order Malpighiales; family Erythroxylaceae; genus Erythroxylum; species Erythroxylum brevipes. Next base: position 22,795,196 of record JANIHY010000001.1, read on the forward strand.
TATTTTGATGTATGAAATTTGATTTCAATATAATTTGATGTATAAATTTTAAAATAAAAATATGTGTGTTATAGAGAATAATAATGTTATAAATGTTTGGTGTCATTAATAGATGTCATGTTGAATTAATTTTTTTTGTCTAACAAGGGATAAATATCATAAAAATAGAGAAAATTTTGCCAAATTTTTTGTCAATTGTAATTCATTCATAACAATTTTTTTTGACGCAGGAAAAATCCATGGGCAGGACGCCTACACCAAGCTAGCTCTTTTTGCATACTCACACTAAGGAGTATGATGGTGAGAACTTCATCAACACCTGATGTAGACAACCTTATGTATGTAAAATTTATGCTTTAATATTAATTCTTAAAAAATGATCACTTATTAACATAAACAATTATAATGATAGGACCAAATACAAGTAAGCATTGAACGACAGTCTCAGAACTCTGAAATTGTTGATGAGAGTCAGGCATATCTTGATGCAGTGAGTGACAGGGACTGTGATGGAAGGATTTTTAGCTTAAATTCATTTGCAAATACATGTTATTCGCAAATCCTCCACATTCACTACAGCTGGATCTAGTAGGTGGTTGGCATCGAATAAGAGTCCTTCAGCTTGAGAGGACAGCAGAGAGGCTGATAGAGTATATAACTTAGCTCCATAATGAGGTGGAAGAGTTGTAAGGGAGGAATAGAACCTCATCACAGCAGTCAGAGCATTCACCTTCACCATCTGCATAGCTTAAATGGATAAATGAATGTATTTGATGTTTTGCTACTCTTAAGTTTTTGCATAAATTCTTAATTTATGGTTATTTTTAAGATACTTATTCTTGTACATTATAATTTTTTATTATATTACCATTTAAGATAATGTTTACTTTATATTTATTAACCAATGTTATATTATTTATAGAAATTAAATGTATACAAAATCATAAGATTATCAACAAAAAACTAGGGTATGAAGTGAGAAATGGTGATTGAAATTTATCATAGTTAAATTTCTCGATGGAACTACAATATTCCGTCGCTAATTAGCAACAAAGTGATATATTTTGTCGGTCATTCCATCGGCAACTTATTGATGGAATGTATCACTCTGTTAGTAAAAATTCAGCAACAGATAATGTTTTCTGTTAGTAAATTTAACAACAAAATTTGTATATCCATCGGTAAATTTAGCGATGAACCTACAATTTACAGCATGTAAATTCACCGATAGAATATTGTGATTTTGTTGACAAATTAGTAACAGAATATTGTAAATTTGTCGGTAAATTTATCGACAGAAATACAAAATTTCATCATTAAAGTTACCGATAGAATTACAATATTCTATTGCTAAAGTTACCGACAGATTTACAAAATTTCGTTGCTACATTTGTGACAGATTTTTTATATCCGTCGTTAAAATTTACCTACAGTCGTTTCTCTAACCATTCTTTTCGTTGGTAATTTCTATCACTAAAACCTATTCTTCTTGAAATGCATTGTGTCGTGTATGATTCATAAATAAACGTGTAGTTTTGGAGTGTTTAAGAAAAACATGATTGTTTTATTAGATTTTTTCAGTTGAGTACTACCCCGGAAAAAAGTGTGGCTCAAGACATATTTAGTTTAGAACATCATCGGTAAAAACACGAGTTAAAGACACAAACATGTTGGTATAGTGAAGATATTTATGTGAAAGATACAATTTGAGACACAATTGTATTATATATCATGTCTAAATGCACAAAAGAAGTAGAGAAGTAGAAGGATCCATAGTTTGGAGACACAGGCATCATTGAACCCATGTTCATGTTCAAGAAGAAGTAGTGAGATCTATGACTTGGGACATGAGTAAATCTATAATAAACAATCTTATTTGGAAATGTGTATTTGGTGGACTTTCAAATTTAGGAGGATTCTAAGACTTATTAGAATCATGATTATGTTGGGTTTAATTAAGTAGTTTTATTTAAACAATCTTATATAAATAGAACTATACCAGTTAGAGTTTATAATTAACTATAATTACCTAAACCTAGCCTATATAAAAAGGAAATTTATAATTTTCAAATGAGTTTTTAATTAATCAATACTTAATCAATCGTTATTGGTTCTTCAGAATGTAGGCATATCTAATTGACTAAACATGATAAAAATTCTTCTTATTTGTTTGTTTCTTTTTTATAACACATATCCTTATTGCATACACATTATTTCTTAATAAGTGGTATTATATCGTTGTCAAGTCAACAATGATTTTGGTGTTAGACTATTATATGTCCTATGCCACTTATAGATTTGAGTCCAATAAAAGCACTCAAGATAATGGTTATTGGGTATTTTAGAATGGATCTCAAATGGTTCAAAGATTCTTTTTCTCTCTCTTCCAATTACCAAAGGACATGTTCGTTAGTGATGCTATATAAGTTGAAAAAACTTATTGAATCATAACATTATGAACCATTGAAGAATTCTCTAACGGAAGAAGAAGAGAGGAAATAAAATTCGTTCAAGCAAATCAACTTCATGGCAAACAATTATGGATACAAGTACGCAAACAATAATTCGATCCATTAAATGATTTACAACTGGTATCAGAGCCTGGTATTGTTTGTTGCATTTCTAGAATGTGATTTTATATTATTTGGTTTTATTATTCTTTAATTTCCATGCATTTCCGAAACTAGTTTTCGGTCTTAACCATAGAATGAAAATGAAAACCAATTAAATGTGTTGAACTAGAATCATGCTATCTTGACATGTGGGTATGGTTGTTCAAGAACCGAATATGAATGTTGATATGTATGTGTTGATTAATCTTTGATGTTATACAACAATGCATAAGTCAACATACAAATAAACACACCATTGTGTTGGTATGAAAGATAACCCATTACCGATATGTTTCTTCCTTTGTATCCATGACAATGCCATGCAAAATTGAAAATATAAAACCTAAAGTTTTCTGTATGATGGTTTAGAGTGAGAAAATAAATGGGTTTTGTGCCATGGATTGACCACTGATAAAAATAATGGTGGATAACATTATTGTTTGACTCAAGCCAAGAGAGGAGAAAAATCCATGCAAGAAAGAAATGTTAGAAAAGTTTAGATGAAGAGAAAAAAAAAAGGAATGAAACCAGAAACGAACCAGTGTCTGAGGAAGAAGGAGGAGTAACGTCTGGCGCGTGCACTGCATGCGCCAGACGTTGCGCAACTTGCAGAAGCTGGCACGTGCTGTGCATGCGCCAGACGCTACCTCTACGCATGTAGAAGCTGGTGCGTGCTTTGCACATGCCAGACTGGGCTTCCAGACCCAAAAAAACTCAGCTTCTAGACTGATTTTGGGCCTTTGGGCCATTAAGGGATAACATTTTGGGTTAGTAAATAATTATGGACTTTAAACCAAAAAATAATAATTTTAGGATGGAACATAAAGGATTATTTAATTCATAATTGATTTATACATAATATAATTTTGGAAATTAGTGCCATATTATTTATTTGTTTGGTACTTTGAATATTTTATATTATGTAATAGTTGGAATTAAATTTTCCTAGTATATGTTGAATGCAATACATGACATTATGGATATTTAGAATAGTTTGTGAGTCACCAAAGTGACCAAACTAATTAAATTAAATTTTTTCATGTATGATAATTATCCAATTAAATTTTTATTGCATGGAAAGCTTAAGAGTCGCCAAAGTGGCCTAGCTTGAAAATTTTAATCATTTAATTGTGATTTATTTTAATTGTTCAATATGATATGATGCTAAGATGATATAAAGATTAAATTGAACAATAGAAATTATTAATTATAACCCTAAGAGGTCACCCAAAGGTGGACCATTGCTTATAATTAATGACATTAAAAGGACTTGGTCAACATATTTAGTTAATGTGCTTGTATATCTAAAGATAACATGCATATTGACTGTAATATGCTTGATTGTCTATTATAGTATTATATATGCATCATAATAGGTTACTTCTATGTATTTAAATTTCACCCAAAGGAGAATTTAAATGCATAATTAATGTTTATTAGTTAGTTTGAATTTGTTTAGGTTTACTCAAAGCATTAATGTGAACTATATGTTGTATGTGCAACATCTACTAGTTTGTTCACCTTAAGAAATGACTTGATTAAATTCAATGGTCTGAACTATGGGAATTGGTCCGAAGAAATCCAGTTCCAATTAGGTGTAAATGGATTTGGACTTAGCCATAGTTTCAGATGTAAGGCCTGCAGCCATAACTGAGACTAGTTCTGAAGCTAACAAGTCTTATTATGAGGCTTATGAATGGTCTAACAGGCTAAGCTTGAATTTAATGCGAATGACGATCGCAAACAATGTCAAGCTATCAATGCCTCAAACGGACAATGCAAAGGAGTTCATGTTGAAGCTTAAAGAATACTCTCAATCTGATATAGTTGACAAGTCCATAGTAGGGACTTTAATGAGTGAGCTAACGACCAAGAAATTTGAATGGTCAAAGCCCATTCATGATCAATAAATCATATGTCCAACCTAACTGCAAAGTTGAAATCTATGGGTATGGATATGAGTGAGTCCTTTCTGGTACAGTTTATAATCAACTCACTTCCTCTAGAGTTTGGTCAGTTCTAAGTGAATTATAACATTATTAAAGAAAAATGGAACCTTCAAGAAATAAAGGTCATGCTAGCTCAAGAGGAAGGGAGATTGAAGAAAATAAAGAATCACTCCTGTAACATCCCGTTACCGATGTGAGGGCATATCGGTAATTTGGATGGAGTGAGCAGTGAGTGCATTCATGACTGAA
>JANIHY010000001.1:22801179-22813909 GCA_027479065.1 Erythroxylum brevipes
TATACCTTTATCATTGTGGATGCATGCATTAAAGACCGCTGCGTATCTGCTAAATAGGATTCCTAGTAAGGCAGTTCTGAAGACACATTATGAATTGTAGACAGGAAGGAAGCCTAGTTTATGACACCTTCACATTTGGGGTTGTCCAACAGAAGTAAGGTTGTATAATGCACATGAAAAGAAGCTTGATGCGAGAACCATTAGTGGTTATTTCATCGACTATCTCAAAAAGTCAAAGGGGTATAGATTTTATTATCCTAATCATAGTAGAGAATAGTTGAGTCTGGTGACGCTAGGTTCATTGAGAATGTTCAAATCAATGGGAGTGGAGAATTATGAAAAGTGGATATTTACGAGAATCGAGTAGAAATTACTCTAGGACGAGTAGACACTACCACATCAGACGTGACTCCTGTTATTCCTCTTCTTGCATCACGGATACGCAACATACTGGAACAACAAATTAATGTTCCACTTGCACAAATTGAACATATTAATGACGAACTAGCTAATAATGATCAAGTTACAAATGATCAAGTAATGTAACAAAACGTAGCATTATGAAGGTCTGTAAGGCAAAGAAGACCAACTATCTCAAGTGACTACGAAATTTACTCATTTGAACATAAATATGACTTAAGCATTGATAAAGATTTATCAAGCTCGTTCAAACAAGCCATGGAATGTAACAATTCTAAAAAATGGTTCATTTTTATAAAAGAAGAGTTGAAATCAATGGATGACAACAATGTCTGGGAATTAACTAAGTTGCCAAAAGGTGCAAAGCAAGTGGGTTGTAAATGAGTCTTTAAGATCAAACGTGACTCACAAGGCAACATTGAACGGTATAAAGCCAGACTTGTTGCTAAAGGTTACACTCAAAAGGATGGTATTGACTATAAAGAGACTTTCTCTCCAGTTTCAAAGAAGGACTCTTTGATAATTGTTATGGCACTGGTGGCTCATTATAATTTAGAGCTTCACCAAATAAACGTAAAGACCGCCTTTCTAAATGGTGACTTAGAAGAAGAAGTATATATGGATCAACCAGAAGGTTTCGTGACCATAGGAAAGGAACGATTAGCGTGTAAATTAAAGAAGTCAATATATGGACTGAAGCAAGCTTCCCGACAATGGTAGCTTAAGTTTAATGATATCATTACGTCTTATGGTTTTGTAGAAAATACCGTTGATCGATGTATCTATATGAAGGTTAATGGGAGCAAGTTCATTACATCAGTCCTATATGTTGACGATATCCTTCTTGCTGTGAATAATGTTGTTTTGTTATATGTTGTAAAGAATTTTCTTTCTAATAATTTCGAAATGAAAGATATGGGTATGGATCCTATGTGATAGGAATAGAAATGTTATGGGATAGATCACAAGGATTGTTAGGGTTGTCTCAAAAAGGTTATATCAAGAAAGTATTAGAAATATTTCCAATGGAAAAATGCTCCGCAGGGATAGTTCCAATTCAGAAAGAGGACAAATTTAGTCTACTGCAATGTCCACGAAATGATTTGGAATATAAGGACATGCAGTCTATTCCTTATGCATCAGTAGTTGGGAGCTTAATGTATGCTCAAATATGCACTAGGCCATATATCAGTCTTGCTATTGGAATGCTAGGACGATATCAAAGTAATCCTGGACTGGATCACTGGAAAGTTGTAAAGAAAGTCCTTAGATACTTACAAGGCCCCAAGGACTATATGCTCACTTATAGAAAATCAACTCATCTTGAAGTGATAGGTTACTCAAATTCAGACTATGCCGATTGTATAGACTCACAAAAATCTACATTCGGTTACATGTTCCTATTAGATGGAGGAGCGGTTTCATGAAAAAGTGGAAAGCAGTCCATCATTGCTATTTCCACTATAGAGGCCGAATTTGTGGCATGTTTTGAGGCCACAGTTCATGGATTGTGGTTGCGTAACTTTATCTTAGGTCTTGGTCTTATCGACAGTATTACCACACCGTTAAGAATTTATTATGATAATTTCGTAGCTGTATTCTTCTCTAAGAATGAAAAATATTCTAAGGGCCAAAACACATGGATTTGAAGTATTTGTCTATGAAAGAAGAAGTGCAAAAATATAAAGTGTCAATTGAGAATATTGGTACTGATCTCATAATAGCGGATTCGTTAATGAAAGGCTTACTTCCCAAAACATTTATTGGTCATGTTGAACGTATGGGCCTTATAGATAAGTCCTTATTAGTATAGTTTTCAGACATGTATATATACATATCATTGTCTTGCTCGAATTGTTATGACACTTGTGAATTCAATTACAGTCTTATGTTTTTTGCTCACTTACTGGTTATCCATATTATGTTGTATATAATAATTATTATTTGTGAGATAACAATTATCGAATTACCCACTTAAAGTTTGTTAAGTTGAGTTGATTCTGTGACGCATGGAAGGAATCAGGTTATATAACTTGTGACCTCCATGATCCCATCAGCTTAATTCAGTTAAGGATGACTTGATCGATTCCATGTATTGTGTGAACTTAAAGTTGTTGGAACACCAAGTCATAACATGGGCCAAGTGGGAGATTGTTAGACTATTTTATGTCCCATGTCACTTATAGATTTGAGTCCAATAAAAGCATCCAAGATAATAGTTATTGGGTATTATAGAATGGATCTCAAATGGGTCAAAGACCCTTTTCCTCTCTCTTCCAATTACCAAAGGACATGTCCGTTGGTGATGCTATATAAGTTGAAAAAAACTTATTGTTTGAATCATAACATTCTGAACCATTGAATGATTTACATTTGGTTGTAGAGTTCAAAATGGGGAGGTTTAATGAAATTAGGGAATTTCAAACTGTGAAGATGGAGAACGAAGGATTTATTAGCATAATAAAGCTCATTGAATTGGTTGCAGGAGAATAATTTAGAAGAAATGGATGAACGCAATTGGGATAAGTTGCAGGCACAAGCAACTAAACCCATTTGATTATATCTAGTAGATGACATTTTGTACTAAACTGTAGATGTTGCATCCCTTATAGAGATATGAAAAATAGCTAGAAAGACAATATATGTTAAGTCTTTTGCAAATAAGTTGTGTCAAAAGCAAAGTCACAAGTCAAAGATGTAGGAGGCAATATATTTAAAACAATATGTGGCATCCAAATAGTCAATGAGCTGCTAAGACTCGAGGTAAATATTACAGACAAGGATAAAGGAATGATTTTGTTTTATTTTTTCTTTTTTCTTATAAATATGCATTGATCATACTCAAATTGGATGAGGAAACTAGGAATAACAATTTTATCCCAATTAGAGTTTATAATTAATTATACTTACACAACCTAACCTATATATAAAGGAAATTTATAATTTTTCAAGTGAGTCTTTAATTAATCAATACATAATCAATCATTATTGGCTCTCGAGAATGTAGGCATATATAATTGACTGAAGATGATGAAAAATCTTTTTGTTTCTTTGTTTCCTTTTTATAGCTTATATCCTTATTGCATACACATTATTTCTTAATAAATGGTATTATATCATAGTTAATGCAATAATGATTTTGGTTGTTGAGTTTAAAATAAGGAAGTTCAATGAAATTAGGTATCTTCAGACCGTGATGATGGAGAATGAAGGATTGATTGGCATAATAAGGCTTACAGAATGAGTTGTAGGAGAATAAGTCATAAGAAATGGATTAACACAATTGCGGTAAGTTTTAGGCATGACCAACTAAAGCCATTTGATTATATCTAGTAGATGATGTTTCATACTACATAATAGATGTTGAATCCTTTGTGGAGATATGAAAAAAGATAGAGAGCCAATATATGTTATATCTAAAGCAAAGCCTATATACAAGTCAAAGACGTAGGAGGAAATAAATTTGAAACAATATATCAATATGTTAAACCAAATAGTCAGTGACTTACTAAGACTTGAGGTCACTATTATGGACAAGGATTTTTTAACTCTTTCTTATGAATATGCATTGAACATACTCAAATTGGATGAGGAAACTAGGAATAATAATTCTATCCTGATTAAAATTTATAGTTAACTGTGCTTGTGTAAACTTGGCCTACATATAAAGTAAATTTATAATTTTTAAGTGATTTTTATTAATCAATAGACAGTTGATCGTTCTCAATTCTTAACAATGTAGGCATATCTAATTGACTAAACATGATTAAAAAAAATCTTTTTGTTTATTTGTTTCTCTCTTACAACTTATCCTTATTGCATACACCTTATTTCTTAATAAGTGGTATTAGATCGTAATTAAGCTAAAACTGAGTTTGATTGTGGAGTTTAAAATAGGAAGTTTAATAAAATTAGAGAATTTCATAATGGGGCAGCAGAGAATGAAGGATTTATTAGCATAATAAGGCTTATTAAATGGTTTATAGGAGAACAAGTCAAAAGATATGGATGAAATCAATTAGACAAGCGCAAAAATAGCTAAAATCATTTGATTATTTCTAGTATATAAGGTTATGTACTACATCATAGATGTTGTATCCCCTGGGAAGATATAAACAAAAGCTAGAGAGTCAATACATGTTGAGTCTCTTAAAAACAAGTTATAGTTAAAGTAGAGAATATACAAGCTAAAGATGGTGGAGGAAATATATTTAAAATAATATATCAATATGTTCAACCAAATTGTCAATGACCTACTGAGACTCAAGATGACTATTGCAGATAAGTATAAATCAATGATTTTGCTTTATTTGTTACCTCTTTCTTATAAATATGCAGTGACCATACTCAATTTAGATGAGAAAACTAGGAATAGCAATTTTATCCAAGTCCACCTTGAGGTCAATAGGCCAAAACTAGGTTGATAAGCTTAGGCTTGGAGCTAGCCTAAAAGACCTAATCAGCCTAAACCCCTTAACTAAAATAGTGTCATTTTAGTATAATTAACCAAAACAGTGTGTTTTTGGTTTGTAGAATTAAGAACCTATATATCAAAATGACGTTACTTTGGTCAGTTATATTAAAATGATTTTATTTTAATAGTGAATTAAATGAGCTCGACTTGATCCTGAACCTTGTGCAATAGGTGTCAAGCTAGGCTCGACCTAGCTGGGCCCATTATTATACCTAAAGGAAATAGTTGGTGTGGAGGATGCCATTACTACGTTATCGACTTATAGAGACCTAATATTAGGGAAAACTCTTAAGGTGAAGAGTTATATATAAGAAAAATGAAAATTATGGAGGTAAGTAAGGAAAAGATACCTCTTCTAATTGGAGTTATGGATCTAAATTCAAGGGTAATAGGACATTTTTGTACTACAAGTGCAAGCAAACTGGACATGTTAAGGAAGGATTATTCAAACAAGAAGGAGCATAGGGATAAAAAGAAAAATGATTATTCATTAAGGTTGTTAATGTAATGTAGAGTGGAGATTTAAATTGTAGCAATAGAGACATGCTTTACGTTTTAACTAGTCATCTTTAGAACTCATAGATATTGTATACATGGTTATCACTTAACACCAAACAATACACATCATGCAACTTTGAGCTTGTTCAGTTGAGGGATGATAAATCTTAAAAAATCATCAAAACAACAAAAAAAATGGATTAAGATGTTTGATGGTATTATTGGGATTTTGAATAATGTCTGACATGTACTAGATTTAAGGAATAACTTAATCTTTTTAAAAACCTTATAAGATAATGATTTTGAAAATAGAACTGATGGGGACAATATTAAAGTGGTAAATAATGTGATAATTATGATGAAAGTCTCTAATTTAGTAGAAAATATCTGTAGACTAATAAAGAGCATATATGTAGATGGAGAAGTTGCATTAATTGAATCAAAGGAAGATTGTACTATGGTATGACAAATGTAATTGGATCATCTAGATAAGCAAGATATAATGGAACTTCATAAGGAGAATTTATTAAAAGCTGACAAATGCTAAAAGTTAGACTTTTGTAAGTTTCATGCATGTGATAAAATGACTAGGAGAACCTTTAAAGATGTAGTGAGATAAATTTGAAAAGGACATACCAAAGTCAACAGTAAGCAGTACTAGTTCAAAGGTGATATAAGTGAAATCAGAATAGTCCGTAACAGATAATCAAAGGGTTGAAAATTTTAGTTCTAAAAATAAAACAATATTAGGAAAAAAGCATAAGATGTTATAGTAATAGATAGAGCTAGGCAAATCATCAGGTCGTAAAGGAGATATAATTGGGAAGAATTGGACACATATGCTCTTAGCATCAATGATGAGAAATCAACCACCTTTTAAGAGATTGAAGAAAGTCAGGAGCAAGATAAATGGATTAATGTTACAGGGAATAATGAGAAGTTTCATAAAATCAAAAAATTGATTGCATCTAGCTAAAACTTATTGGAAAATGTTCATACTTCAGACAATGCAATTGACATATTGACTAAAACAGTGAAAAAGGAGAAGTTTAAACATAGGACTTGGTTAATGTCTCAAGGTATTAGACATAATAATAACCTAATCTATGAAGAATATATTCACCAAGGTAGAGAATATTGAGTATGACTCATATAAATTCACAATTTAGGGACACAATTATGGCTAAGCCTACAACCATATATAAAGAGAAACAATAAGATCCATGAACTAGTATGCAATCTATTTACGACTAACAAATTTATTAGAAAATACAATTTTGATTGATTTAAACACTAAAAAGATTCTAAGACCTATTAAATCATAGTTAAGTTAGGTTGAATTTAGGAATGAACTATTTAAGTAGACTTGTATCAGTTAGAGTTTACAATTAATTATACTTGTATAAACTTAGTTTATATATAGAACATAAATGTAATCTTTAAGTTATTTTTTAATTAATAATAGACAATCAATTAATTTGGACTCTTGAAGATGTAGATGCACCTAAGTAATCAAAGCTTGTTAAAAGTATTTTATTGATTATTTGTTTCTCATGAAGATGTAGATGCACTTAATTAACTGAAGATCATTAAAAAAAAATTGTTGTTGTTTGTTTCTCTTAAAGAGGTCAACGCACTTAATTAACCAAAGCTCATTAAAAAAAATTGTTAGTTATTTGTTTCTTTGTTTCTTTTATACAACTTATGTCCTTATTACATATATCTTATTTTTTGTTTATATATATAATTGGGATAAACATTTTCAATTAAATAAAGTGGTGATAAATAGATACTTGACTATATTTTACCACCTATATTTAATTTATTTTGATGCAAAATTTTGTATTTTCGTATATTGGGTACTTTAATATATTGCAAGTGTGTTTACAGGTAATATTTGCCTTCATAGACTTCAAGGAGAAGAATTCATACGAAAACGCAACATAAAACAGAAAATCAACAATCTACTTTTGCACGCTCATGCACTTTTGCAATATCCAACGATTTCCAATTATACACATTCCTATGCACAATTGTGCACACGACCGTACATAACCCAAAAACCTAATTTTTCATATAAAAGTGACGTTTTAGAGGCAAACCAAAAGAGGAAACGGTTGGCATCGTTCTCAAAGGTTAAGAGGCGATTTAAGCTAGAAGAGTGGGAGAAGCAAAGATTTTATCAACAAATCCACCAAATTATAATATCAGACATCTACATCGTGAGAATACTCAAAGAGAACAATCAGGAAAATTTAGAATTATGATTTCTTTATTTTCAATTCAAGTTTCTATATATGTGTATCTGATTTCATATTCAGCAATGTGAAACTAATTGTTTCATTAGTATCTAGGTTAGAGGAACCATATTTGGATACTTTAACATGTGTTGATTATTTTGTTAATGTAATTGATTGATTGATTATTGAGATTCAATTATCTGTTTTTATTTATATTCTAGTAATCCAAAATATTAGACCATAATCTGATTTCATACGTAGAGATTAAGAAATCTAGTGTGAATAGATTCACGATAATTGGAAAGAGCTAATTGCAATCCTAGAGATAGGATGACATAAATCTTCTAAATTATAGTAAAAACTAATAGAGGGATTCATGAAACGGTAATGCAATTCTATAAATTTTGACCTGAATAATTTAGTTAGAACCTTAAGATTAATTGTTAGTAGACCCAAGGTCAGTTACAAGCACACCTTAGGAATCTCCATGGTCTAGCTAATCAATAACATAATTGCATTACAAATTATTAATCGGTTAAGGGCTAGGGAGATTCAAAATCTAGATACTAATTATTGGATATCGATAATTTCCTTGTGCTTCCTGAATTTGCTTCCTAAATTCTCGATTCAATTCCGTTTCCTATTTTTATTTGACTTGCCTTAGTTTTAGTTTCTTTTCATTAAAAATCCAAAATTAATCCTTAGGCTAGATAATAAGGGAAGGGTAATTATTAATATTCATAGTATTCTTGGGATCAATCCATACTTGACGGTATTAACTATACCTACGTCGTGCATGTATTTGAAGCAATTTTCTATTATCATTGAACCCAAATATAGAAAAATGTCACTTAATATTTTAGCTTATCATTAACTCGTGAATTGATTGAAAGTATAAGATGAATTCATTTATGATATAATTGAAAGAAAAAGATAAAGATAAATAAAGTAATAAAAGCACGCAAAGACATAAGCGTCTACAAATGTCAAAAAGCACCAATAAGCAAATCGTTGCAGCAAAGCAATTATGTGAAAGGAGCAAAATTATAGCAACAATAATTCAGTAAAAATTTCACTAATATGCGAGATCTAAGGAAGTCCAGTAATATGCAATATTATATCTAAGTAGTAGAGAAACTATTTTTAAATGACCCACCTAAAAAAGGAAAATAAATAAATAAAATATGCAATAAGTATTAATAGTAGTAGCGCAATAATAATAATAAGGCTAGGAAAAAACTTAGCTAAATCTCTAAGAAATTAGTATATTATTAAAAGTTAGGCCAAATAAAAGAAGAAAAGTAGTGGAACGAAACTACAAAGAATTGAGTGTGAAGGTGAGGCCAAAGCATAACAACCCGAAAAAGACAAGACAGAAATGTCAAAGTGCAATTCCACACGCAAACATTGGGAAAAAGGCGAAAAAGTGATGAAAAGAGTAAGAAGTATACCATCACAAAAAACAAAACATCTATACGCCGCTTAGATGCGCAGAAGGCGAAACAAAAGACAAAGGAAAAGAAATTATTATTAAGTCACAGAAGGTCTGATAAGGGTCGGACTCGGACCAGTCCAGAAAGAGTCTCTGGCTCGGCTTTCCGCTGCTCTAAGTCTGCAAAGTCTCACCCCTTGTTTCTTGTTTCAATGCCAACACAGCCCGCTGATCACGCATGACTCATCATTCATTGTCACACAGCTCATTTATGAATATCACACACTTTCTTTTCAAATTTCAAATACACCCTCCCCATCTCTATTTTCTCGTTATTACTCTTGCCTTCTACACCATTCTTTCCATGAAATTGGTAATGATTTCTGGTGGACTTTGACAGGAGTACTTCATAACTCTAGTTATCTCTTAACCTTGTCTGTTTGAAGAATATCAATATTTGTGTTAGGATGATTTCGTGATTTTAGTATTTCTTTCTAATTGTAAGCAGCTAAGATTAAAATTATGTCCCAACAGGAAATAACTTTGCAGATGCATCACTTGAAAGTTAGCTGAGTTTCTTCCTGTGACCTCTTAAAGTAGCATATTGATGAATGAATATATTAGAAGAGCTGTTTTAATAAACTTTAAGAGCTTTAAGTAAAACGTGCGCACAAAACATAAATAATAGAACACTTTAACTTGGGGGAGGAAAGGCTGCACATAGAGCATAAACTCATTCATGTACACAAAGAAAAACCAACCCTCTTCTAGACTAGAGGACTTGATGTTCTTACTCTCACTTTCCATATCATTTGTTGACATTGAGGACTCCACATCCACGCACAAATTTCCTCACAAATTCTCAAGACCATCGCCAAAACTCAAAAAGCAAAAGCTGTTACGTAAACCCCTTTAAAATCCCATCCATCCTCTCCCTCTTCCACCAACCCCATACCAGAAAAGTAAAGAATTTCTGAATATTTCATGCCTCGATCTCATGGCCTCCACCTCTAACTCAGCCACCATGAACCAAAACCAACCCACCTTTGGATCCGACCCATCAAACTCTTCCAACACCACCTTTGTTCAAGCCGACCCGTCAACGTTCCGAACCATAGTCCAAAAGCTCACCGGAGCACCAGACGAGCCATCAGCACCAAAACTGCCTCTCACCCACCAAACCCGACCCATCAACTCTCCAGGCCCCAAACGACCCGCATTCAAGCTCCAAGAGCGTAGACCAAGCGCTAAGAACCTCCAAATCAACCTCTATAATAACAGCATCATCAGTTCTACAATAAAGAACAGTACTTTTGACCATGGTGGTCTTTTCCATCTCAGACAACGTGGGTTTTTGGTGTCCCCTGTGTCAACGTTGGACTTCTTTGCTGGGCGTGCAAGTCCGACGTCACCGTGTGAAGAAGAGGAAGAGAGAGCCATTGCTGAAAAGCGGTTCTATTTGCATCCAAGTCCTCGAAACACGCCTAGAGGGTCTGACCCTCCAGAGTTATTGCCTCTATTCCCTTTGCAGTCTCCTAGAGACAAAGAGATTCGTCAAGATGACGATTCCAGTTTCTTTTCTTGAACAGGAAGACCACAAGGCAAGGCTGATATTGGTTTGTATCTATGTGACCTAGCTAAGGTTCTTATTCACAAAAGCTGTTGTTATCTAATTTACCGTTAGAACTTAGCATTAGGTGGGTGATAACTAGCTAGCAGGTGACGGTTCAAGTCCAATTGTGGCCTTTGGATAGTCTTAATTTCTTGCTCTGTGTATGCGCTTATTTAAGCACTAATTGTGATTTTTCAGCTCCTTCAAGCCTTTATTATGTAGCTAGTGAGAAAGTCTGCAAGCAGATTACTGTATAGCGGAAATAAAAAAATGTGTCCATGCATATGAATATGGTTCTTTAACCTTAGTTACAGATTAGGTTGGTAGGAACATGGTGATCTGTCAGAAAAAGGTTGTACATTTTATCCTATCAGAACTCTCGTATAATCCATTTTGCATGTGCAAACAACTACATCTAACACACTGTTAGTTCATCAGTTGTAGACATAGTATTCGCTAATTCCTTCCGTTTGAACCTGAAAATCTATCTAGACATTGTCTACAACAATTTATGGAATAAAAATGTTGAATTCTTCCAAGTTCCAACAACAAACAATCTAGTTTTGTTGTGTAACGAAAATTTAAGTTCCTTTTGATGTTGAAGTTGGATTCTTATTTCCTTTTCTATCGCATAATTCAAAGCCAAAACAATGATCCAGTAAAAAGCTGCAAGGCGTTGGATTTTAATGACAACAGTAATGATTGTCGAACAAAGCAAGGGCTAGGATCTGCCTCTAAGTATTTAATGTTACATTTTTTTACGTGTCAGGGCAATGACATTATTGCAAAGTGATCGAATATAAGTGCATTGTACTACTGTCTGATTGAAGAAAAGAATCTCAGCCGTGAACCTGCAGATCAACGGCTGATAACGTTACTGTTATCAAGTGGAAGGGTTGACTTCCGCTTCCGCAAACTAGAGACATGCAAAGTTTTCAATGTTCTGCAGTATTGACAGGCTGACAGGACGGTTAGATTCTATTCTTTTGTTGGAGTGTCCAAGTCTCTAGAACTAGGCGTCTATTGGTATCAAAACCTGCCTGTGGGTTGTGCTACTGTCCTTCTAGAGAATATATCTGGGGTTTCCTTTCCCCGCTTAGTACCTTAATATGTTTGTACTTCTCCTTTTATTATAAAAAAAAAAAAAGGATAACGTTGAAAAATGGACCACACATCTAACCTGAGCTTTAGGAAGGTCACCCGGGGACCATCCACCTTGGCCCAAGGGTTACGTAATGATTTTGGGTGGACTCAGAAGTCAGAACCACCCACCAGGTATTGCTCATTTATTATTTCAAGTTCAGGCACGAAATGACGTAACTGGTTTCAGCTTGCCGACCAAGCAACTGAGTTCGAAGTGAGTTCAACTTTAAAGATGGATTGATTCTTAGCACATGCCAAATTTCGCCACTATAAATAAGCTTCTTCTTCGCTCTATCCTCTACTAACATACAAATTTCTGAGCAACCCTCTCAGCATACAAACTGTTTCGCACTCTGCTTCTACCTCGAACCCTCAAAAGCATGGACTTCTCAGAATCTAAGCCCACCAAGACACAACACACTACCACTATCCCTCCTAGAAGAGGGCTGATCAAGCTTAGAATCATCAGGACCTTCGTCAAATCAGCTGCTAGTTTTGCTTCTGTGGGTAAGACCCACAGTGAAGATAGGATTTATGTGAGCTCAAGCCCGAAAACACCGGCTACTCCATCTGGGTATTGCTCCGACGCGACGTCCGAGTTCTAGCTATGGTCTTTGCCCTTTGTATAGAATGGAATACGTGAGAGAAAAGTTCGCATCGCTTTTGTGATATAAACTACGCTCTGTTTCTTGGGTCATAATTCTAAATTTTCTGTCCTGATTTTTCTGTGATAATGATTGTGGCAATAGAATGAGTTATGAATTTCTGTTGTTGCAACTGTTTGCCTTTGGTTTGGTTCTGTTTCCTTAGTTCTCCTTTTCAGATGTCCTTTGCTTTTATGAGTCTGTTCTTAAGTTTCTGAGACGGAGATGAGGGGATGTGTATATATTCGAATTATATGTATGTTTTAA
>JANIHY010000001.1:22817291-22834499 GCA_027479065.1 Erythroxylum brevipes
CTTAACTAATTCTAGATATTTTATTATTATCAAAACATAAAGGGATTTAATTTGTCAACCACCATTGGTCCAACACTGACCAGGCACTCTAAACCATTCTGGCTTGATCATATAAATTTTCTCATCAAGATCATCATTCAAGAAAGTTTTCTTAACATTCATTCGGTGCACATAAAGCTTAAACACTTAGGCAATAGCAAACAGCATCTTTAGAGATGCAAATTTAGTAACATGAGAGTAAGTATAAAAAAAAGTCCAGTCATTCCTTTTGTTTAAAGCCTTTAATCACAACTCTTACCTTGAACCTCTCAATGGTTCCTTTAGGTCTCAATTTCTTTTTGAAAATCCACTTATACTTCAAAGGCTTGCACTCTCGAAGTAGATCAAATAAAACTCAAGTTTTATTATATGATTAACTCTAACTCACTATGACTTCCTTCCAAAGGTTAGCATCCACAGATTTCATTGCTTCCTCATAAGTTTTGGGATATTCCTTAATAATATAAGTCGACAAAAAACCGTCATCTATCTCTTTAGGTTTTTTCACCACAAAGGAAGTAATAAAGTCAGAACCAAAACTGGTGGGTACTCTAGCTCTTTTGCTTCTCCTTAGTTCAACAATTTTTTCTTCCTTTATGTCATCAAAGGTAGAAGAACTAAGGACAGATTCTCTAGGAACTTGCACACTCACTTTCATAGGAAATATATCCTCAAAGAACACTACATCTTTTAATTCCATAATTGGTTCATAAGTGTTAGATCCCTCTTCCTTAACGATAATTCTATAGGCAACATTATTAGAGGCATATCTCATAAAAATTGAATCAATGATCTTAGGCCCAATTTTATTCCTCTTATGCTCAGGTAGAGAAACTTTATCAAGATAGCCAGACACTTTCAAAAAATACAAGTTAGGTGGATAAAGTTTCCAAATTTCATAAGGGATTTAATCTAGTTTCTTATGAAGGACTCTGTTTAGAATATAACAAGCTAAAAGAATATTCACCCCCCNNNNCTAAAGTTGGGTAAACCCGAGGATATCAACATTTCATTCACCATATCCTTAAGTATTTAGCTTTTCCTTTTGGCTATTCCATTTTGTTCAGGTGTATAAGGGGCTAAAAGCTCATGAATAATCCCAAATTTTCCATAATAATTAGTTAAAAAGTTAGTACTATACTCACTACCTCGATCAGACCTTAATCTCTTAATTTTCCTGTTCAATTGGTTTTCAACCTCCGCTTTGTATTTCATAAACACTTCCTCTGCATCACTTTTATTTTTAAATAAGTAAACATTAGTAAATTGAGAGCAATCATACACAAAAGTAATATAATATCTCATTCCTCCTTTACTCACACAATTTTTAAAATCACTCAATTCTTTATGCACCAAGTCCAACAATTATGATTCTCTCTCAGCCATTGACTTACATAGGTTTCTTAGAATGTTTAGCCTTAACACAAATTTGACAATTTTCCTTTCATTAGTGATATGGTTAGGCAACAAGTTTAAGCTTTGCATCCTTTTAATTGGTCTCACATTCACATGCCCAAGTCTAGAGTGTCATAGGTCTGAAGACTCAACAATATCCGCAGAAGAAGTAGACGCATTCATTTCAACATCAAATACAAATAAGCCCCCGTTATAAAACCCTTTATTAACAAAGTTTCCATTCTTAGTAAGAACTAACTTATCATAATCAAAAGTAAGTTTAACATTAGTTTTTTAAGTAATGCTCCAGAAATCAAGTTTCTATGAACATCAAGAACAAATAAGACATTTTCTAAAGCCAAAACTTTTCCATAAGTGAGTTTGAGAGTGACCTTTCTAACTCCTTGGATAGAAACTTTGCTGGAGTTGCCCATATACACGAATTTACCATCAGCAATATCATTCAATTCTTTGAACAAGTCTTTGTTGGTACAGATGTGGAGTGTGGCTCCTATATCAACAATCCACTTGACTAAGTTTGCAGCAAGGTTGACTTCGGTCACCTCAATAGTAATGATCTCCTCGTCATCATCACCAGCTTCGACCATATTAGTTTGAGGCTTACCAAAGCTCTTCTGCTCACCCTGTTGGTATCCTTCTAGTTTCCTTTCCAAACTATCATGGTTTCTATCCTTGGTCCTTTTTCTTATGGTTGATTCTAGCTTGGCAAAAAGTAGCAAGATGGCCTAATATATGGCACCACCAACAATCGCCATCAATCATTTTGCGTTTGAACTCACCACGCTTGCTGTTATTGAAAGACCTATTGTGTCCATTTTTATAGGAGTTTCCTACATTTTTTTTGTTCAATAACATTAGCCATAATAGTAGGAGCAAGGGTGAGTGATTTGGCCTTGTCTTGTATGCGGTTGGCATCCTCAATCTTTATATGCCTGATCAATTCCTGTAGCTTCACGTCCTTCTTCTTATGCCTCAATTGGTTTTTATACTCATTCCATGAGGCAGGCAATTTCTTAATAAGGGCACTAACTTGAAATAGCTCACACATGCTTATATCCTAAGCCAGGATTTCATCAACTAGATTTTCATACTCATGTAATTAGTCCATAATGGGCTTATCATCAATAATAATAAATTTTAACACCTAGCAACTGCATATTTCTTAGTATCGGCATCATCAATCCCATGTTTCTGATGACTGGGGTCCTCTTTTAACTCATGCGGTGGCCCCGATCCCTCTAGGAATTATTGATCACCAGGTGCATCATTTTACAGACACTACTGATAACTGGAATTGGGCCACTTTTCAACACCTACTCCCTATGACGATCTGCTTAGCTATCGCAGGTATCCTTCCGTTGAAGCCGTTCCTAGGGCTAGATAAGCTTATTTGGGGCTGCACGGAGAACGGACATTTCACAACAGCGTCAGCTTACTCCATGATCTTGCACCACGATGAAGCTATGACCAATGCATACTAGAGGACTATCTGGCAGTGGCAAGGTCCACAATGAATCCGAGCATTTCTTTGACTCCTATTGTACAAAAAGCTTCTCACAAATCAACAGCAGGTCTACAAAAGTTTCATTTCGGATGCAACTTGTTACTATTGCCACCTCGAGGAATCTTCTCTTCATATAGTGTGGGACTGCCCCAAAGCCCGTACCTTATGGAATAGGTTTCTCCTGCAAGTTATCACTGCAGAATTCTTTTCCATGTATACCAAAGAGTGGCTCCTAAAGAACCTCCACATACATCGATTGGTCCAGGGCTTCGACTGAGCTACTATCTTTGACACAGCGTGTGGGTTTCTATAGTCTTGAAAAAATAGGGCTCTCTTCGAGAATCACTTTTCCTGGCCAATTTCGCCAGAGCATCAAGTTATAAAATATGTACATCACATTCACATGGTGGTAGTTTGGCAACAAAGAACTCGGATGAGCAATTGCACTCGACGGGAACTACTCATCGGATGGAGCAAACCTCCTCAAGGCTGGGTGAAATTAAATACGGATGGGGCCAACAAAAGCTCAAGCACTTCGGCCACAGCAGGTGACCTGTTGCATAACAGTTCAGGCGCTTAGTTGGGAGGATTCGTACAGAACATTGGCTGTTGTTTCTTGTTAATGGCTGAACTTTGGGGTATAATCTCAGACCTTAATCTGGTATAGTCCATGGGGTACCGCCATATAGCCTTAGAAGTTGATTAGAGTACAGTGTCCGATATGTTTTCTTCTCCGACGCGAGCTACGTCCTTAAATCCCTTAGTGTTGGGAATTCATGAATTATTCTCCTGTAATTGGGTCGTCATAATTCGGCATATCTACCGAGAAGGCAATCAAAGTGCGAACTGGCTTGCCAATTATGCAGAACAATTCTCATTAGGGATCACTACTTTCGAGCACCCACTAGGAGCTGCATATCTATCCTCTTAGAGGATGAGTCGGAGGTCTGTCACCCAAGAACTACCATGTAATTTGTAACGCTTTATCTTCCATATAAATAAATAAATAAAAAGCTTTACATTGTAATTGATTACGACGTCTTTGTCTGCGGAATTCATTTTGTTAAATGATTCGTTCGGGAAGGATCCGTACTTACGTGGTCTATGTCGTTATATCACAGGCCATAAGGCCCCGTTTAGCTGTAGTTTCGGGGACGAAAGGCTTTGCTTTGGTCTAAACATAATACGTCCCATGCCAGACACCACCACCACAATGAATGACTTTTTAAAGCAGTAATACCATACTATAGAGGACGGGAATCAACTGCGAGCAACTAAAGTAAAAGCTTTTGGTTTTCCAGACAGAATAACGGGACAAGGAGACAAGTTTTCGTGTATATTAATGATACTTATCAAATGTAAGAACCCTCCAATCTTCTAGGAGGCTGAGATATTGGGTTCCACTCGAAATAACTCATGAGAAGGCTAAGGAGAACAATAACAGGGAGACAAGCCATGAAAAGTAGAGATTCCATAAAATTGGCAATGAGCCTTTTATTGTTTCAATAAAATTTGTGAAACCACATTTTGTACACAGATATAATCAGAACATACCAAGTTGGATGCTTCTGATTAATTTCTACACTGCTTACATAATCAAATTCCCCTTCCTATCTTGGCCTAATATGTCAAAGAGAATAAGGCTGTTTCATTAAAACCAGATAGAAAGGCAGCACCTGTCATGTTGATTTCTTCTTCAGCTAACAGAAGTACAAATTGACTGCTGATTGTACAACCCAGGTACTCCATTTGGGAAATGCTGCCTATTTCTTCTCCGCTTTGTCACAACTATGAATCCATCAGCATCTCCATTCTTCTTTCTATTTACACTTGGTTTCAGCTGGTCATGATCGTTGGACTGGCTGGCAAAGTTTGTCTTCCCTTCATTGCCATGGAATATTTTTATTATTGCACTATCATTTGCAATCTCATCAGAAGCATTCTCTAAAGGATCAAACTTCTTCTCACATGATAAGGACTCATCTCCAGAATCAACTTTATTCTGGACTGATTTCACAATGAAGCTAAGCAGAATCTGCCTTGCAAGTTCGTCCTTGTCAGACTCTGTACTGCTTTTCTCTGAAGAACTATAGCTCACGTCATTGTTGGATTCCTTATAAACTTTTCCTTCTTCAACCTTGCTTGTCTCAAGCAAAGGCTTTGCCTCTGGTGGAACAACAGTATCTTCACTTACAGAATGCATTTGACTAGCTCTCCTCGGAACATATTCAGATGCATTTGGGTTCATGCTTCTGGGAGGTACTGTCACATAGGATTGTTGTTTCAAGAAACTCTGTTTCATTCGGTAAGCTTGATTGGCTCTATAGTACAGAGGCGATCTAGGTCCACAGGGAACTCTAGCAGCAATAGTAGGTGCCACTGATGCTGCAAGCATATCTTGACTAACATTTACATCATAAATATTTGGCACAGCAACCAAGTTTGGTGGGTGACCAATGGGAAGAGCTCCTGGTTTAAATGGTTTGGCAGCAGCCGAAAGCTTGCGTCCATTAGTTTCCATCGGCTTTTCCTGGTCAGAAGGGGTCTCTTCAAGCTTAAGGCCAGACATGTCTGATTCAGGTCCATTCTTCACTTTATCATCACCTGATATATTGCCAACAACATAATTAGCAGTTTCCTCCTTTGATGTTTCAGCTGGAATGCTGGATAACTGGGTCTCGAGCTTATTCACACTTGACTCTTCTACTGTCTCTGCAGATGGCTTTAAAACTGAACCTGGCAGAGCAACGGCTACTTCTTTGTAAGATAGAGATTTAGAAGCAACAGCAGCGAGATTTCCTAGGGTAGATGAAACTTTAGAGTCACAAACTTTTGTTGGCAGTTTTATTGAACCTTCCAAAACATTCTTAGTTTGTTTTTGTTTCATCAACTCAGTTTTGGAGATCCCATTAGGTGTTTTCTTGGGAGGAGAAATCACATCGTGCCTGCAACTGTTTCCTTTGATACCACTTGTTTTTAGCTTCGTCAAAGCTGGTCTCCTGAGACCAGATTTCCTTCCAGTAGTATTACTCGATCTTCCTCTTGGATTGGCCTCTTGCCAGCCTTCATCTGAAGTTGTCTCTTCAACTTCTTCACTTGAAACTGTTGATCTGTATATAGTAACATCATCACTTTCTTCTTCTACATCAGGACCATCACCATGAACCAAGCCCACATTTACATTGCCAGCATAGTCATCTACTATGGTTGTTACACTCCGTATGTCATTATGAGTCATCAGATCTTCAGTTATTACCTGTTGATTGGCTTGACTAGTTTTATCATTAACCTGCAGTATCTGGCAATTTTTAATCAAGGAAGATTAGAATCACAATTGGTCGTCCCTAAGTTGTGGAATGCAAACCAAAATTGGCGTGCTGTGAAATTGTAATACCTTCTTTGAATACATTCTTAGTAAATCCATTAATCTTTTTAAGAAGAACAACGACAAACACAAAAGAAATAAACATGTTTTCCAATTGGATAACCTGGATAAGTTCTATCTTCCAATTTTCCATATCTAGTAAATTCTCTACTATAATAAACAATTCTATTTAGTAAATTACTTTGAAAAGTTCTCCAACTTTAGATTCCACCAAGGCACGGTTTTAGGCTGATTCCATATTGATGCCAAAAAGTTCAGTTTTCCTTTTCTCTATTTTGCTTTGATCTTGTATAAAGGGCAAGGAAAAGTCAAATTATCAAGATTCTGTTGCTTTATCACATGGTGTATTAGTCATATCCAGTTACAAAGCTGAGTTTTAAATTGCCCATAGTGACTAGTAAAATCATATTAATGTAACAAGCAAGTTGAACAGTTGATACCTTTGGGCGGCGTTGTTTCCTATGTGCATCACCTCCTCTACAATCTTGACCTGGACTAATATAATCCAGTAGATCTGATACACTGCAATAGAGATCACAAGCTTTGGTACTCCCAGATATATTTGCACATCCAAATACAAGTGATTTGAAGAATACCATATCAGTACCTAAGATGACCTTTGCTTGCAATGGATGCATCTGGTTTAGGAGTTCCATTTCTCGCAGCTTCTTGCTGTTCAAGAACTTTGGATTCAAAATATTCAAGCCATGCAGCAGCATCCTGCTCAAAGAATGCAGCCCCGTGCCCACATTATGCATAAAGAATCCAAAGGAAAACCAAATA
This sequence comes from Erythroxylum brevipes, assembly GCA_027479065.1. Lineage (NCBI taxonomy): Eukaryota > Viridiplantae > Streptophyta > Magnoliopsida > Malpighiales > Erythroxylaceae > Erythroxylum > Erythroxylum brevipes. The sequence goes on from JANIHY010000001.1 coordinate 22,824,419, forward strand.
TTATGTACAGCATTAACTACATTATCCATGGCCTACTGGATGGGGAATAGATATGCTCCCAGGCTTTGCACCCTAGCATTCTGACATATCTCCAATTTATGGTAACAAGCAAGCGACGTAACATGGTCCAAGAGTGAAATTTCTGATTACCTGAGTACGCAGGTCCTCTGATCCAAGTTTTGCTTGAAGTATTTTGAGTGTAGTTTGCTCATGTTGAACACTCAAGGAATATGCTTCCATTAGTGAAAGAGCTATGGCTATGGCATGGTAGCTTGCTGCTGTCTGCAAGTGAAAAAAAAAAACAAGAAGAAATTTGCATCAAGATTTTCTCAATCCCTTTTGTTTTTTCATATGTGCAAAAATATGTAAAATATTTGCTTAAAATGCTAAGCTTGTGTAATGAATGCGAGGGAGATAGAGAGACCTGTATGTGATCGGCCCCTAACAATTTCTGGTTGCATTTAAGAGCTTCATGAAGATATCTGAGAGCAATATGAACATTCCCTATACCCTCCTCCATCATTGCCACATTGATGTATGTAGCAGCAGTGTTGGGGTGGGACAATCCACAAGTAAAATGGAGAAGGAACAAGGCACGGTTTACATATCTGCCAATATTTATTTATCATTGATTAGAGAGCCAATATAGCTCAAAGAACCAAAAAAACTTAAATTGAAAAGGACGTGATAAAGGAAACAATTGAATCAGACACGACTATAATTGCATCAAAAAGATACAACAAATAACTACAGAAGTTGGGAAACAATTCAAACTTCGAGACTGAATTGCTAGAAATCCAGCTTCCATGAAAATAGCTGGCAGATTGTATAAATAAATTAAGATAATACGTCAAATTTCCATGACTTCCAACATGATCCCTCTTAATCCAGCCAAATAGAGATTGAATGGCACATAGACGGTTGGCAAATATATGATAAGCTCAACAAAGGACCGGCCTAGTGACTTACTTCAGAGCTAGCTCAATGTGTTGGAGACGGTAGTAAAACACAGATAGATCCCCATAGGCTTTCATTGTATCAGGATGATCAAGCCCAAGTTCCCTCTCATTGATATCCAAAGCCTTCTGCTGATATATAGTTGCCTGAAATGGAGACTAATATTTAGTGAATTCACCGACATATCTGCATTCAATTAGTCAACAAAAACTTATTGTATCAAGTAATCCAATAGTTTTATACATGTCAAGGGACTGAACTCATGTTGTTTGTTTGTTCCGAATAGCTTCTGTGCTTGAATATCCAAATCTGATATATCTCTAAGCATCTGTTTGACACTCCACTAACCTGTGAGTTTCCTACTCTTGAATAACCATTTAAAAGAATAATGTCCTTGTTTAATTTAAATTACACATTCTACAGATCCAATTCTGTATGTATCTTTGTCTGAAGACGGATGTTATTTTTACACACAAATGCGAGCAAAACATATCAAATACATAAATCAATCTTTATATAGCTGATAAGTTGGTTTACCTGATTAAAATCTCCAGTGTGGTAAAGAACTACAGCTAGAAGACTATAAGCACCTGCTGTAGTTCGGTGATAGGGGCCACAAACAGCTATCATTTTTGCTAGTGCCTTCAGTACAATCAGAAGACAATATAAGACTAGAAGAAACTCTCTTTGGATATAGATAACTCATGTAGCATTTGAATGATATTGAAAGGGTTAACACCTTGGTTCCATAGTTAACAGCATCCTCTAGTTTTCCTTTATCAAGAGCAATCTTGGACGACTCTAATAAGGTTCGACCATCTGCTGACGAGCATACTACATGCTGTGGAGCAAAGAGAAAATGTGTAATTCACATTGACTTACTATTAGCTACCTACCTATAGCAGAAGAGGTTGATGTGAAAGAATTAGCACCTTGCACACTGGAACAAGGCTGATGATATCAGACTTCTTAAAAGGATTAGGACAGTCCATGTCGTAATCTCTAGGTACCAACTCCAGCCCAACCTGCACAGTATTGTTTATTGATAATTATTCTTAGGATACATTAATCAGCCACGAATAATGAAAGTAAATTAAACAGAACAAGAAAGTACCTTATGGCAAAGTCCACGGAGAACTGAGAGCTTTCTTAAACACTGCAACTCATCATTAAATGTCCATCCAAACCTTCTAGTAAGAAAAGTTTGCAACCACTTCAACTTCAGACTATCATCTTTTACATACTTGTTATCTTCCACCCGTGCACATCCAAATAAGAAATTCAAGGATGATGCAATGGCAGAAGCTAAATCTGCTACATTGGGAACTGATGCAATAACTGCATTGAGTATGTGCTTAAAAGCTCGTGTAACCATCTCATGGATACAAAGTGATCTTATATGAGGAAGCTTCTCTGAAAGTTCAACCTGCAACAAGGAGAAAGAAACAGACGAAAGAAAAAGTGATGCACTTAACAACTTTCAGAGACAGAAGTCCACACACACAGATGCATATTCAGAGCAACAGCTAGAGAGGAGAGGGATGATACGGGGAGAAATTACTTACCACGCGACCCAAAGAACGCATCTGTAGTCCCCGTAAATGCATGAAGTCAGTCATTGTGCGGCCATCAACCGGGGAAAGCTCGAGTGAGCCAAAGTCTGTTACCTAATGTAAGAAAGATAGCAAAAGCTATAAATCTGATAGTACATTATTTTATTGGCGGAAGTACTCGACATAGATACTAGTTACCAGTTTTGGCAAAGCAATTTCATCATAATACTTATGTGCCATATGGATAAGTTCATCAACCGACTGCTCCAAGAGGTAAAACAACACAGTTAGAGAAAAAGGTGACACAGAGTATCCTACCAAAAAAACAAAACAAAATCAACAACTGTAGAATCAAATGAATAAAAAAAAGTTCCTTTCAGAAACCTTTATGTGAAGATCAGTTCCTGTTTCTTTCAGCCGCAAGTATGCGTCTTCAGAAATTAGATTCTTCAATTCGTCCCCACAGCTGGTTTCTTCAGAGCCAATATGTCCCCCATCAGTTCCCATGCTTTCATTGCCAAGAATAGTTTCATTATCCTTGTCATCATGTGAATAACTTCCTTTAGGTTTCTTGCCTCGCTTCTTCAAATATTTAAATTCCTTTCCCAGACCTTTTACAGCATGTTCAGTATCATTTTCACTTTCAAAGCTTTTAGAGCTTGAATCTGTTTGAGTTTCTCCCTTTTGCAGATGTTGCAACCAACATGAACCAAGTTCCCACCTAACTGACCTTTCTGAAGAAGAGGGACTCTCCTCTAACTTTGTCAAACTATCTTGAGTAACTTGTTGAACAAGAAGCCTAGATTCTTCAAGATCATCCAAATTGGAGATAGATGACTGAAACCCAGATGATTCAGTATCATAAGAATTATGAAGCAGAACCCTCAAGCTGCATTGAGATTCGAACCTTCTAAGTCAATAGCAAATATGGAAAGATTGAATTTAACCGTAATGTTTTCTTGAAATTTTCATTTTATAAAGGATTTAAAGCTTTTACCCATCATTGTAAACCATTTTAAAGTTTTCCCCTTGAAAAATTATCTTAAAACTAGGTACGAGATAGAATATGGAGAGCTAATCTTAAAAAACTCTCCCTTCCAGTTATAAGCTCATTAGTAGTAACACCATATAAAGGATCCAATTGACAGAAGCAGACATATCCAGTGCTCTTATGAGACAATGTTGAAATAAACTCTGACACAGAATGCAACGTATAAAACAAGCCAGATCTATCTTACAAATTACAGCAGCATCTTTCATTTAGAATTTTCCCACATCAATTAAAACACAATTGGCAGTCAGATCTTCCTGTTAATTGCTAGTCATAGTCTCCTAGTATGCTAGTGCTGTCTTCTGTGGCCCAATACAATCTTTCTGACAGGAAAAGAGTGAGATTATAGATTAGACCTGTTAATGTTAAGAGCATTTGCTCCTCCATCCGGTTGATCATCAATTTTAATATCTTCTGTATCACCCTTCATCTTCTTCAAGTTGCCAACAACTTTCACTGTCCCAGTATATCCACAGTGTCTTACAATGACAACACCCAATGATGCAATATCCTGTGAAAAGTTTGCAGTACTGTTCAGCACTTTGGTTGAAAGAATTATGCAAATAATGTGCAACTAGCTACATGTTCAATGAAGTCAAGAGCAAAGCTATTAAATTGGGTAATCTTCATGCTGTCATGCAATTTACAGAAAGTAGGGTTCAGAGAACCATACAATCTAGATAGCATTCGTGATGCAAATATGAACGACTCTATCAGAGCTTCTCTAACCTTTATTCCCTTTTCAACATAAAAACTGCACTTGAGTTAAACAGGTTACATATTGAAATTATATGTGTTCATCCTCTCCAGAAGTACATAATTTTCAGCTGCAAAACAGTCCTCAATGCATATTAGAAGGGAGGTTGAGGAGGAAAGGGAAAGGTAGGATTGCTTATGGTTTGGACAACCTAGGGTATAAAGGAAAATTATCCATAAAAGGAAACTATCTAACATCGATTAATGTAATGCATCCAAGTACTGTTATTTACTACTAATAGACACACAACCTTTGCCCGTACTGAAGAGCTTTCTGTTCTATATGCATCTGAAACTGACTAGGTACTTGAATATTGGACAAAGTGAGATAAAAACGCACTTACATGAACAATAACACTTTCATCTGCTGTTATTCCTTTAAGCAAGTTCCGTTTAACAACTTCCTTATCAGAGGCACCAGATAACACATGGCCATTAACTTTTACCTCAGACTTTGAATTGACGTTAGTATCATCACGTTTGACAACAATGGACAGGTCGCCTACATGTTCCTCAAATAAAATTGAATCCGAAGAACAGTTTACTGCATGTGTGGGAGAATTAATGAGGCGCTGGATAATTCCTACAGCTTTAAAAATGGAGACATCAACAAATTGACTATGAAGCAAAAATGCCTTCCGGTCGCGAATCACTCTGTCTTCCTCTGTCTTGCATGGTAGGCTCGCCAATATTTCAAAATAAGTAGCCCATGGTCGAAGATCATATTCACCATCTCTTCCTTGCCCTCCAACATTACCCCCCCAACTTTCATCTTCTGACGGTAGTAATGGGAATTTGGATGGAGAATCACCAACAGATGGAGGAACGAGCCACGTATTTGTACGAAATCCATAGGGAAGATTACCAAACTGGAAATAAATGTGAGCTCTCATAATTCACCTCAAAAGAAAATCTATAAATTTAAGGTTTTGTTTTTGGCAACAATCGGTACAATAATAAAATATATTTATCACCTTGTTGCGCTCCGCAAAAGCTTTCATAAGTAAATCATATGCCTGCATCAACACAACACCCATGTCAATAACTCCAAACTCCATTACAACAATGCAAATGACTGGAACACAAGGTACCCACATTAGCAAAAGCCCGGCTAAGATTTTGCAGAAGATCCACCAACGAATGGCTCTGCGAAAACTGTTTTCCCACTGCATAAAAGCCCTTTACTGATGCTGCCACATTTATTTGCTTCCCGTTGCAGATTTTGATCTGTAACATCAAGTACATTGCAGCTTCATTGAACTCCATTCGCAATGAGTGAGAACTCAATGAAAAAAGTCAACTTTACATCATATATAAGCTCAAAACTTACATACATGAAAAAGCAAAAGAGATACCATTACGAACCTGAATCTCAAAGTACTCGCCTTCACGCCTCGGCTGCCCATCCTTAGGATCACATCTCCTCAAATCTACATCACGAAATTTGCCTTTAAAATGTTAAGTAAATATTAAAAAAATAACGCAAGTAATTCCCATAAGCTACGAGATACATATTACTAAAGTGAAAAGGCTAAAGGCGATAATCGATCACATAACTGTTTTTTTTTTTACCTCGAAAAACCAAAATGTACATTTTCCAACGCATTCTCAGCAGCCAAACAACAAAGACAAAAAATTTTGAAGACGAGATAGTAAGATACTTACAGACGATTGGAGGACTAAGGTGAGACAAGGAGAAGAAGTCGTAGAATTCGGAGAGCTTTGGAGTTTGATGAATCGCCACCATGTCTAAACTCTCCGATGAACCCGAAGCCGTCGGAAGCGGCGCCACTCCGTCATTCGTCGTTGTAGGAGATGATGGAGTGCGGGGCCCATTGCTGACTGAAGTTGCCGGAGAGTTCGGTTGAGGCTTAACGTTGGGATTACTCTTTCTGATGGAAGGCGACGTAGACTGTCGGTTGGAGAACCTGGTGGTGCAGGCGACGATGTCGAGTAGCCTCCGCACGTGAGCGATGGCTTGGGACTCGTCGGCGTAGTCCTCTGCGCAAGGGGAGTGGCAGAGATGTGAATAACTAGGAAATATTGGGTATTTTTGAAAAGTTAGGTGGAATTATTTTTTTGAAATTATAAGATTTTATAGTTATTTAGCAGTTTACATAAATCAATTGAATTCTGTATACCAAAAGAGGAGTTATTTAATATAAACACCAAAATTCACCCAATCCTATTCCTATTAAAATGAAATAATTAAATTAGTTCTGCTTCTACAGGGCTATTTTTTTATTCCTTTTTTTTAATCCACCAGATGTTTTAAAAAAGTTTCAATTATAGGAAGACATATTTAAATCATCTATACTTAAGCTAATCTCTACTTGAACCAAATAAGTTTCTCATAAGAGGCAAAACTCTAACTATAAACTTTAAAAAGATGTTAGTAAAATAAAGGTAAAACTCTAACTTCAAACTTTAAACTACTGTAAATAAAGTAAATAGTAAATCACTGACTTACAAAAGGTATCATGTCTTGTAATATGTCCCATAAACGAGTTTCAAATCTAAATATACGGTCGGAGTGAGAGATGGGACTAGTTATGTATGGAAAGTTAGTTGCGGCGGTGTATTGTTAGACTAAGTTTGAATCTTTTGTTCAATTTTATAACATCTTATTCTGTTTTATAAATTTTAATTATTTATTTATGTAAATTTTGCGTAAATTTTACATAAATAAATGCAAAATTACATAAATAAATGATTAAAATTTATAAAACTTAATAAGTATTTACAGCTAAAATTCATGAGAGACCCTAATATCAGACAAAAGATGTTGTACTTACTAGACTTATTCAAGACGGCTACAAAAGCACAGACATATATTGTTTGTACCTACTTGTCACAGCCAACGTTATGTTGAATGAAATAGTACTGTACTACTAATAGCTGCTAAGTTTCACGTGTCATACACGTTCCTATGCTCCCCACAAGTAATGCATTTCATAGGTTGGTAGTTAGCCTTCATCAACTTGGAATGAAGAGCCAAATTCTACTTCAAACCAAACTCTGAAGCTAAGCCCATTGAATTACTATGGCATACTCAGGAGCTTCAACGTCTTACGTTTTTTATTATCTCCATTCGCCAAACCCATTTTTTTTTAATTATAATTCCCTAGCCAAAACCAGAAAGGAAAGTATCCTTTTGACAAAAATGATATATTATATTAAATGTCCACACCCACACATGGTGGCTGGCTGAGGCCTCACCAATCACCTACCTTCAACCATTCTGAGCAAACAAGGCTTCAGGGTGACTATCTCCACTTTATCACCCAACCTCCTGCCTTTTACCTGATAAACCCAAAGTATGTAAATTCTCAATCAATTTCTCATACTCATGCAATAATTAAAAACAAAAGGCGGATAAATAAATGGAAGAATCACAGAATATTTACTTCATGCGATAAAGAGTAGCTTGTGAGATGGCATGTCTCTACATTCACAGCCAAGAGCTTCTTCACATCAAGTATCCTGTCGGTGGATATACCCTTCAAAAACATTCCATTTCAACAAGTGAGCCAAATTTCTTCTATTTACTACTGCTTAAGGGTCTCCATTTTATTGTTTTTTTTTGGGTTTCCTCCCAAATCCCAGGTTTGTATATCCTACCTTCAGTACGACTTGAGATTCATAAGGTGTGATGATAGTGATGTCAAGAACAGCGGGGACTACTGCACAGACAAGAAAATCAATGAGGGCATTAACACAAAACTTGATGAGAAAACTTGAAAAGCAAAAAGAAAAGGATTTACCCTTCTCCTCTTTCTTTTTCTTCTCTGCCTTGGTTTTATTTGACTTGCCCTTGCTAGACCTTGGGGCCATTTCTTCTCTTGATTTACAAAAAAAATCAGAAGCACGAAAAAGGTTTCATATTTTTTGAAAACAAAAAGTTTCAGATACCCATTTCAGAAACCGATGATAAGAAAAGGTTATATAATAACGAAGAGTATTAGAAGCAGGAATGAGGAGTGAAAGAAGAATAAGAGCAAAAGAAAACAAAAAGGAGTGACTTCATAAGAGAGAGAGAGAAGAAGAAGAAGAAGAAGAAGAAGAAAATCTTATGAAAGTTTTGAGTCGAAAAGAAGATAAGATGAGGAGATAATAGTTGGGCTTACCCTCTCGTGGATTTGTAAGCAATCCTAGCCTCTCCTTGATGCTAAAAGCTCGATTCCCTTTCCAATCTTTACCTTCTATTCTGAAAGATAGCTGGGACCTTATTATAAGACCATGCACTGCGACAAGACCAAGAAATTGTAGGGACAAGAAGGTGATTGCGTAGTGGTGACACTTGGCAATTTGTTATTGGATACGTAGGTGGAGATTAACAGTACATTGTTGGTTCTAACCTAACAATTTCACGTAAGTTCGCATCTTTTGTCCAATTTTATAATATCTTATTTTATTTTATAAATTTTAGTTATTTATTTATGTAAATTTTACATAAATCTAACATAAATAAACGTAAAACTCGCATAAATAGATGACTGAAATTTATAAAAATATAATAAAACAACATAATATTAAACATCGAATCATGTCTCATTTATTAAGGGTCTTTGGTTTTCCCTACTAATTGGGAGTGGTATTTTAGTGTTAGGATCTAAGCAGAATCTGCTCCGTCTACAGTAAATTGGTTTTTTCTAGAAATTAATTGATGTTGTTGATGAATCATCTCTTTCGTCACATTTTAAATGGTGATTCGTGCTTGTACTCTTGTAATTTTAAACCAACAGCTCATCCTTTCTTTCTTTGTTCAATTAACTGTTTAAATCGTATATTAATATATAAGATATACCTGAAAATTGATTCCTTCCCTTTGGAAAATACCAACGAAGAAGTTTTGAGTCTGTCGATGATTACATGACCAAAATGTCGCAAAAACACAAATAGGAAAATATTCAATGAAAGATTGCAATTATTTGTATTCTTTGCGTTCGACTTGCCTCCATTCGCTAGGGGCATGCATGCGATTTCTATTCATTCCTCCACAACAGCATCTCTTTTAATCTCAAATCTGAATGCTCTACCAGAACAAGTAGCTTCAAGAACTAGAAATTACATGGTTTGAGTATTTGCGTTCTAATTAGTTTTGGTTAGTATATATATGTTATCCTATGATAAAAGTTAATGTATTGTAAGTTTATAGTCAAATAATGCAATTTAAAGTATAAAATAACACGGGATATTCTAACAAATTAATTCTCTCTTTCTTTATTCTAAATGGTGATCCGTGTAAAAATTGTTGGTAATCTAATCATTGACATAAATGCAGAGAATTTAGGATGAAAGTTTTAGATTTATTCGATTCGAGCAATAATTTGTCTTAAAATGAATAGTTTAAAAGTGTCTTTTTATAATTGAGAATCTCTTAAGATATCTCACGGACAACAACAAAAATTAAATAATTTTACATGATAGATAAAAATTGTCAACTGAATTGAATTCAAAACGGCAAAAACATACTTGTTCCATGCAAATTTTTTTCTTGGCGGCCCTTGACTACTAACTTATTTTACATACCCTAGCCATGGAATTCAACAAGTGCATGAATCACGAAAGGTGGTGCAATATTTGACTACCCATTACTTTAATTATCTGCCATTTTCTACCCTAATTGAGCATAAAAGCTATTCGGTCATTGATATTTTATTATAATCAACCAGGTTCGTTCCTAATTTTTTATAAGTTAGGGATAAAGTATATAAAAAAAAACTGGGAAATGAGTGATATATAAATATATAAACTTTTAAAG
>JANIHY010000001.1:22869734-22880351 GCA_027479065.1 Erythroxylum brevipes
TGAAGCTAGTCCTTGTAGAATATACTACGAGGCTAAGCTATACTATCAATAATAATATTCCTTATTTCTCATCCATTGCGTATCAGTTGTGAATATCAATTAACGGGCAAGCAATACTTACTCACATTAGAATATACTTCAGTGTTTGTTCTTCTTTCTATAATCACAATTTTGAGTGACTGCGCCACAAAATTCCTTGAGCTGTTTATTGCCATGGAAGTTGTGGAATGGCGCAGTTTTGTGAAGCATTATTTTCTTTCTTAAAAATCACAATTACTTGGTGTTTTTGGCACACATCTGAGTAAATTGGCTTCGTTGAAAATTCATATGTAGGAGAAGTATGTAATACATAATGGTTTACCGTTTGTTCTGACCAAAAACTCAATTTCAGTGCATCACATATGCATATTGCTAATTTATTAAATAGGCATTTCACTGGAAAAAAAACTCCTAAATTCATTTCCTAATTGTATACTTGTAGGAAAATTGGTGACCCAAGCACAGGAAAAAGAGTCACAAATAAGGTTATTTCAATTATTACCAATAATCCTTACAGGAACATGAACCATGCCTGAAATGGTGAAATCGAGTCCGATCTCTGACAATTACTTCCCTATCGTACATCTTAGATACCAATTTTGCCACTCTGTGACAATCTATACACATTCTGAGATTCTTCACAACTCTAATTGTGACGCCAGGTCCTGAATTGATGAGCCCAAATGCAATGGCTAACTTCTCACTGTGTCGGTATAGTGCACTCTCCTTATCCTCTTCTCCTATATCTAGATACACTTCTGAAGTATCTGGTGAATAACCTACCAGTTTCAAGTCAGCTGCCATTTCCTCTAACTTCATATATATTTCTTCTGTTTGCGGATGTGATTGGTCTCCAGCCACAAATTCGTGGACAATACCATTCATCTCTATCAAGCTACAACCTGGAATTTTCTTGATTCCTTTATCCATCATCACTTGTCTTAACTCCCTCAAATTCTTCCATTTCTTGCAAGCTGCATATATGTTACAAAGCAGAACATAAACAGCCCCATTATCTGGCTCTAACTCAAGTATCTGTTCAGCTGCCATTGCTGCTAATTTTGAATCTTTATGAATTCGGCAAGCACCAAGAAGAGCTCCCCAAACAATTGAATTTGGTTTAATAGGCATGTTCTTTATAAGTTCAAGAGCTTCAGTGAGATATCCTGCTCGGCCAAGAAGATCGACCATGCACCCATAATGAGCTACATTTGGCTCAATTCCATAACGGGTGGTCATGCTAGCAAATAATTTTCGTCCTTTATCAACCATTCCAGTGTGAGTGCAAGCACAGAGTACACCAATATAGGTTACTTCATCTGGAATGATTGAAGCTTTCAGCATTAAGGAAAACATATCAAGAGCTTCTATGCCATATCCATTCACTGCCAGGCCAACAATCATGGTTGTCCATGTAAATTTGTCACGATTAGGCAAAGTGTTAAAAACGACCTGTGCCTTCTCAACATTCCCACATTTGAAGTACATGTCTATCAAGGCATTCCCCACGCAGGGGTCAATCTTGACCTTATTCTTGTACATGTATGTCTCAATCCACTCTCCAAGCTCCAGTGCCCCAAGTTGTGCGCACGCTGTAAGCATGCTGACCATAGTGAACTCATCGGGTTTTATATTTGAAGCTTGCATCTCACGGAAGAGTATCAAGGCTTCTTTGAAGCAGTTTGCTCTGAGGTACCCATCTATCATAGCGGTCCATGAGACATAGTCTCTTTCTGGCATCTGATCAAAATACTTCCTTGCCAAATTAAGTTGGCCTGTGTTCAAGAAACCAGTGACAATTGCAGTCCATGAAACCACGTCTCGATTCCTCATATTCTCAAAAATTCCAAGTGCATAATTCATTTGATCACAAGCTGAAAACATATCAATCAAAGCATTTGACACTATCAAATTTTGCTCAACAACTCCATCTGTAATGTAATTGTAAGCATGTTTGCCACATTCAAAATCTCTCAACTCAGAACAAGCTGACAGTACTGAAACCAGAGTAACTGAAGTGGGTACAACTCCCTTCTTCTCCATCTCATAAAACAGCTTCCTAGTTTCACGATACCGCTTTATTCTATTGTACCCAGAAAGCATTACATTCCAAGTAACCACATCACTCTTACAACTCATATCAAACATCACACGAGCCATTTCAATCAACCCACATGAAGAATACATGTTAATCAACGCATTTTGAACAAAGACATTCCCATGAAACCCGTATTTCACCACATGGCAATGCAACTTCCTCCCAAACTCCAAAGCAGCGGCCTTTGTAAAGCCCTTAAACAAGAACGGATACGTGTAGCAATCGGGTGGAACATCTCTCTTCAACATTTCTATGTACATTGAAAGTCCAGTCCCGGGACAATTAATCCTTGAGTACCCTTTGAACATAGTGTTCCAACAGAAGACGCTTGGTTGACGAATTGTGTCAAACAGTCGGCGGGCATAATCCACGTCACCAAACTCACTATTACAACACAAAGAAATGATCTTGTTTTGAACAACAGGACTCGCTATTGTGCCTGTTATGATTGTTTGGGAATGGAATTGCTGGAGTTGGCCCATTGATTTGCAGCTCTCGATGAGGGAGAGATGTGGTTTATCCAGGGAGGAGAGGTGTGTAGGTGAATGTAAGTGGGCCGCCATTGAGATCATTTTCTTGACACATGAAAAACAGTACTTAGTTGAAAGGTTGTTATGAGTTTCGTGAGAGATCAAAAGTTGCATAAAGCAAGAGTTGAGAGATACTCAGCAGATAAAAAGCTGTCCATGACCATGACCATGTCCATCTTCTATGCTATTAACAAATATAACTTTTTGCCTTCTAGTAAAGTGGTCTACTGGTCCGTCACTACGCTAAGGCCTAAGGGCATCTTTTGCCGTATATTCACCCAATAGGCCACCAAGACACTCAAAATAAAACAAACAAACGCAGATATTTAAAAAAAGAAAAAAATGAATCTGTACACGCACGACCTTTCTCTCTTCGACTTCACTGGCTTATCCGATCCAATTATCGACCCTATTTCTCTTTCCCACCATCACCATCCATCTTATTTAGTCTCAAGTTCTTCAACCACGCGCCTCCATGATCATCACAAAGCTGATGGGCCCAGTAGCAATCCCGGCGATGGCAAGGCGGTGATTTCGAAGCCAGAGAGCCCACCAAGGCACCGTCACGATGGCACTTCACCGCTGCCTTTGGGAATGGACTGGAGCCTCCCTCCTCGTAAATGGGTATATTTTAGTTTTTAATCTTCCGTTGGTTTTCTTTGTGCGTTGGTGATTTGTTGACTTGAAAGCTTATTTGGTAAGCTTTTGTTATTCTCTGGTGTGAAGATATAAACTTTGGAGTTATGTTGATGGAAATTGTCATTTTTTACGACTTCATTATCAATAATTTGTTCGTCCAAATCTTGGATTATCTGAATTTGACTGCTGGAAAAGGTATTAAATTTCATTGTGCCTCTATTGATGGCAAATATGTTCTTTGCAAACTAATGCTTAAAACTGCCCCACTCTGACTCTGTTTTGGCAATTAAGAGATATTCATTCGAGCGTTAGTTTTCCAAAAATATAGGTTCTATTTATCTAATGTTCATCCCAACTATGTCTCAAGTTACGAAAGGAATCAATCCTTAAAGAGGACTACCGAAAACCACGATCCATAGAGTATGATGAATTAGTTTAAATGGAGATCCACCAGAGAAACCATCGGTTGATGAGTGATATAGAGATACAAATATCACTATTTTGATATGGTTCTATTATATCGGTTAATTGGTGATTAAGAATTTGAGCTGTGATAAAAATGTATGTAGTAATTGGAGGTTTTATCTAATATGTCTTCTCATGTTATATAGCCTGACCTTTCACTGCAGGATGGAAGGGATTCTATTTGGCCACATGATCCCCATACAGGATGGAGTTATTGTGTAACAGTTCCTTCTTGGGTTCTTCTGCCGAACTCGAGAGGCTCAAATGTTGTCACGGTATAAATTATTTCAGTATATCAATTAGATAATATAAGCTCTTCTTGAGTTTCTTCTCTTCAAGTATTCTCTAATTTTAAATTCTAAGTTATGACATTTGAAATTAAAATCTAGTTCGTTATTAATTTGAGCTACGCGCATTATTGCTTTGTGCTATTCTGAATTTTTTCCTTTTTTCATCTCAGATTCTTGATATATTTTCTGTAGTTTTATGCTCTAACATTCATTAAGGACAGTTTTACAGAGTTCAAATTGGTATTCAGTCACCAGAAGGGGTTACCGTCACAAGAGGAATACTACGGAGGTTCAGTGATTTCTTAAAGCTTCTTTCTGACGTGAGTAAGAAGTTGAGTTCCTTCCTTTGTTAGGGATTTCATTGGCTGATATATATTTTTTTGCTTGTTGTAGCTTAGAAAGGCATTTCCTCTCAAAACTTTGCCTCCACCTCCTCCGAAAAAGGTATTGAGGTTAAAAAGCAGAAGACTACTAGAAGAGGTAATTTGTACTTTTTTTTCCTTGATCTTTCTACTTTTACTTTCTTGGTACTATCACAGCAGGACTTTTTACTGGGTGGTTGTTGTTGTTTGATCTTTTCTTGTTCTGTTTTCAGGAAACCCCTCTATTTATAGAATAGGAGAGGGGCTTTTCACAAAAACGTCTTTTTTTTTTGCTTGAGTAGTTTGTAACATATCTTTGGATTCTATGGCTTGTACAGTGTTTAAAATAATTATAGAACTATTTCTCAAAATTTTTTGTTTGGTCAGCGGAGATGTGCTCTGGAGGATTGGATGGAGAAGCTATTGTCAGACATTGAAGTATCTAGAAGTGCTTCAATAGGAACATTTCTCGAGTTAGAAGTTGCAGCAAGGTTATGTAGGTGTTTCTTGATGCGCCTTTAAGAAATTGTATAATTTAGTTGGAACTTGGTAATTAGTTGTGGCTACTTTATGAGAGTAGTGAACAAAATAGTTGGTACGGATGTTCTAAATTCATATTCTTTTCAGTTTTTGATGATGCGTATCAGCAACTTTCGGATGCAAAATCTTCTTTTAGTGGCATGGTTACCACACCCCTGTTCCAAGCCAACTCGGACATTTCACTGCTTGCTGGTAGTTCACTGATTACATCTGATCATGGTAATTATTCTCGCGACGAGATATCAGAACTTGGGAATCCAGGCTATGAAGAAGATTATAATTTTGACCCTGACGTTAAAAGTTCAACCTGTGAATCAAACATAGATGATCATCTGGCAGCAAATGCTAAAGATAGCATATTGAACAGGAGTCTGGAAAACCTGCAAGAATTCTCATGGAGAAAAGTTCTTCATGGAAGAGAAATAGGAAAAGGTAAACCTGTTGAGACCGTGTCTAAGGCTCTGCCTTTCCATAGTGACGGACCACAAACTTTTCCTGAACTGGAGTATCAGCGGTTGGATGGCCATCTCCGAAGACTGTCATCAGATAGCATTGGGAGTGACTTGACCTCAATAAGAGCTAGTGAAGTATCAAATTTGGGGCTGAATGAATTTTTTGGTGATGATTCCCTTGATTTTCCTGAAGGTGCTGAAACTTCTGGGAGTGATGTTCACGCAAGCTCAAACTTACATTTGCCAAGGGATGCACTAGTTGTTCTTCCAGCATATGAGCGCACTAAGCTGAACAGGGTTCTTGATACTGTGCAACGGAGACTAACTACAGCAAAAAGGGACATGGAGGATCTTATAGCACGAGTAAATCAAGAAGTTGCTCTGAGGCAATTCTTGACAACTAAGGCATGCATATTTTTGCTTACTAGATTGTTATTGTTTGGTTTCTTATTTTGGCATCAAAATGAAATTATCTAATGTTTCCAAAGCTGTAGCAATGAATTTGAAAGAATTATTATATAGCGTGCTTTTTATGAAGTGGTTTCTCTCATATTACATGAATATTCAGTTCTTGTTGTTTACTGCAAATTTATCTCATTTTCATTGCTAACAGCAAGTTGCTTTCAAGATTCTTATGCCCATATCCTCGTCCTTTTTCTTTATTATTTTGTAAGAGCTGCTTAAGTCATTCCCCAAGAATCTATATAGTCAAATCTCATTTATACCATTTAGCATATAGAAATATTTTAGCGGTTAGGTTATATCTCAAATAAGTCAGGGTTTTGCATATTTGGTGTCCTTAGTGTGATAGGTTGTGGTATTAATAGATATAGCAGACTACATCTTACCAGGCTAATCATATGATAATAGACAATGGTATTCCTTTTTTGGTTTAGTATACTTATGATTACATATTACATCACCATGATTGGTCTTGTTTATTGCCAGTTCCTCCATAGACAAGCTATTAACCATAACATATTGTCTTTGACAATGTCATATGCTTGCTTGAAAGTTATGATTTGAATGGTAGTGTTGAACTCAAAAACTTATGCATGGTTAACTGGTTGTTGCACATCCAAAGATGACAATGGAGGGACTTGTTGGGTTCAGGTGTTTATTGCTCGTGTTATTCTGAATCTGTGCCATTATGAATTGTTCTAGTACGATTGTTGAAACTAATTAAAAGCACTAGTGTTCCATTGATAGTGGTAGGTGTTGTATACAAAAATTGTAGATATTTGGAATTGAGCTCGAGGCTAATAGCAGTTAGGGCTTGAATGTAAATTAACTTATCTTTTTCCTTTTGAAGGTCAAAGATTTAGAAATGGATCTTGAAACTACCAGGACCAATTGTAAAGACAATATGCAGCAAGCTGTTTTCACAGAAAGGGAAAGATTTAATCAAATGCAATGGGATGTGGAAGAGCTTCGTAGACAGTGTTTGGAGCTGGAGATAAAGTTGAAATATGAGCAGGTTTATATTGTAATTTTTGATATTTTTACTGTTTTCCATTTTATTTATGCAAGTAGGCTTAGTCAATTGCATGCAAGTAAATTTCAGGATGAAAAATCACATGTGGAGTCTACAAAAGCTGCACTGATTCAAGAGAATGAACTGTTACTGCATGAGTTGGATGTTGCAAGAGAAGAGCTCGAAAACTTGCACAAAAATCATGAAGAATTGGAATTAAAATCAAAAGCTGATATAAAGCTTCTTGTGAAGGAAGTAAAATCTCTTAGAGGTTCTCAGTTGGAACTGAAACAGGAGCTTAGCCGCATAATGAAAGAAAAGATAGAAATAGAGGTAACTTCTCTTCTCTGTGGTTTTGATTTGTTATGGTAGTTAGACTTGGATGGTACCATGGACTTGTATTGCTTGAAACGAGAGGCAGGAGATAGGTCATTCAATGAGCTGACTGATGTTCCAATTCTGATTGTTAAGACTTTAATTTTTAAATATAAAAAATATCAATTGGATGTAATCAATTAAGGCAGAAAGTGAGTCTATAGCTCAATTAGGCATACTTTCTCTTCTTCCTTTTGACCGATACATACTAACTATAGCAAACATGTAGCACTTCGAAGTTCCTTCCTCCCTTCCTCTGAAGTCGTCGCTGGAACTCCCCAAGATTGGTAGGCATACCTTTCGGTTTCCAAAAAGTTTACAAAAATAATTCCACATATTCAAACATCTAAATGCAATGTGCAAAGAAAGAAGGGTGGTGCTGTTACCATGGGATGGAAAACACTGGCCAGCCTTGGCCTTTTGGCTCTAATTAATCAAAGGAAATATGCATACACATATTTACAACGCAGAATGAATAAGGGTTTCTAAGTCTTAACTCGATGCCAATCTGAATTCCACACTCGTGTCACTACCCAAGGGAGAATTTACAACATGAAGGCTGCATGATATTAAGTTTCTGCAAGTATAATTTATTATTCCAATTTTTAAGGGGCTAAAGTATCAATCAAAACATTTCGGTCATGTTTTGTCATTTGAGTTATCCCTTCTGTAGCCGTAACTTCCATTGTGTTGGTCTGAATGAATCCTTCATCTTCTTAAGAAACATTATTGTGGCGATTTGCATCTTCTATCAATTAATGATGTTTTATGTTCCTGTTTTCAGCGTGTTCTTCAAAAGGAAAAACAAAGAATGGAGTATGTAAATGCTTCTAATACAAAGTTGCTGCATGAGTGTGAAATTCTACGCAACAGGCTTCAGGAATGTAGTGTTAACTTTCTCATTGAAGAAGAAGATAAATTGGTAGTGGAAACTTCATCACCCTCTGATCCTATAGATCTCTTGACAACGTCTGATAACCGAATCGGTCTCCTTCTTGCTGAGGTAACTGTTGCAGCTTGCACCTGATCCACACAAAGCTTATATGTTTATATATGCACCTCATGCCTATAAAGAAAGTTTTGGAGCTTTAATTTCTTGTCTGAAGTTTGTGCTTCTTTGTCTATGCATAAAATATAAGAACAATTGATCTAGCAACTTATTTCAACCAGCTAGTCAAATTTAAGCCCGATGGTAAGCAATCGTCAGACGCTGTGCTATAGTAAAGTGCATGCCTATGCTTCATGTTTGATATGAGATCAACATACCTAGACTTCTGATATGGCTTGATTTTTGTGGAAATATTTTCCCTCGTCCCACCAGTTCCAATGCATGGATCCCTTCCCTTGTATGGGAGAATGGCTATACTGGGACAATGTAGTGATACAACCATAGGTGAAATGGCCAGTTCTATTTTCGATAGCCTTTCTTTTCCATGAATATTTCTGCATTTTTAACTTCTTTTTTCTCATATTATCTTTGGTCTAAGCTTTACATAATGTTTAATGAAAACTTACAGGCACAACTCTTAGCACAAGATGTTGAGAACTCTCTGCGTAAATCAGATGAGACTGGGAACAACAATGGCAACGATGGAGCCTATAACGACCCGAGGAAGATGTTGACTGAGATTTTCATCGACAATGCAAGGTTGAGGATGCAGGTCAACTCCGTAATTCGTTGTACTCTGAGCGCAAGTGCAAAGTCTGATAAAGAGGAGGAGGAAGAGGAAGGTCCTTTCAGAAACACAGTCTTGAGCAAGTTCTTGGAGAGATAAAATGCCAAATTATGCTCATAGCTTACTGGTAGAAGTCATGACATGTAAATTACGAGAGGAAGAGTAAGGCCCTTTAGGTAGTGCGGAACGCCCAGCTCTCATGTGAAGCATTATACAACCATACCAACCTTGACTGTTAAATCATTGTGTTTATAAAAAGATTGTGACAATTTTTTTAAAATAATTGTGCATAATGACATTTCTTAGGTAATGATACAGAATATGTCCCATTTACTTGGCACAAAACGTAACAGAAATTTCCTAATTGTCGAAAAATTACAGTAACAAAGCTACTTGTGTTATTGACTGTTGTCAATGTTCATATTATCGTTCTAGACCTAAAAAAACCCAAAATCAGTATGTACTAATAAGTTTTTGAGGGATTGGCCAACATCCAAACGACTATTCTCGCTCGCCTGGTGTTTATGATTATACAGTCATTATCAAGAAGTGAAGCTTATGAAGCAACATGGGTGAGAAGGGCATCACGCCAGATAGTTCTTTGAAACGAGGGCTCGCTGCTGCAGTGCAACTCCTGCAAGATATTGTTAGTCGAGAAGCCTCTGCAAACATGATTGTGGACCTATGTCTGAGAATATATGTTGCGATACTCGTAAACTACTTGTCCCCTCCAAACATTCCCATCATATCCTTGTTAGCACCCATTTGCTTCATCAAGTTTTGCAAGCCACCAATTCCACCAATCTGCTTCAGCATTGATGCAGGAAGAGCTTTGCTCATTTGCTGCGCATTCATATTCCTAGATAATGCACTCATTTCACCCTTTTTAGGAATCTTCAGTCCTTTCATTTTGCTCCAAACCTTAGCAAGGCGTTTATACTCTTCCAACATTTCCTCTACATCCCTCACTTGACGCCCAGAACCTCGTGCGATCCTCATAATACGAGATGGATTCATAAGCTTTGGGTTTGTACTATCTAACTCTGTAACATACAAAGAAACAATCGTTGGAAGGATGCCCAGGATTTTAAAAGAAGTAAATTTCACGTAAGTACTTGCCTTCAGCTGTCATTGAATCCATTATAGTCATGTAGCGCTTCAGCTTTGCCTGGCTTTCCTTTTCATGACCTTTGGGCATTAATTCAGCACTAAATCCTGGAAGCATTTGAAACATCTACAAAGGTAAGACAACAAGCGTCATCAGATGACATAAGAAGCTAAACAAAGAAATGACTACATTAAAACTGTCGCAAATTCGTAATAGCATTACAAGTAAAACACAGCATTTTAAGACGCATTAATCTGTACAAAAGTCAAAGTCTTCAACCTTCCTTGTAATTTCACCAATTTTATTGAAACCTCAAGTGTTCCAAAAATCTCGTGAACTTATCAACATTCCGCCATAAACTTTTTTTGTTAAAAATACTGACAAAACACACACCTAACGAACTTTTTTCACATGAACACTCACATCATAGGCCAATGATTGATGATTAACAAATTATAAAAATAATGCGTCAAACAGATTCATTTATTCATTTTATTGACTTATATTTACATATCATTACTTAAAAACAATATTATTTAATATATATTATTATTTTATTAAAATTAAAA
>JANIHY010000001.1:22893191-22907214 GCA_027479065.1 Erythroxylum brevipes
GAGTTTCTTAGATCCTTTTTCAAGGTATCAAAGGAGTGTTATGCAATAATCCTAATCTACTATCGTAAACTAGCAATCAAGCATAACCCATTAAGTTCTTTGCTAACCTGGTTTTCTCTCATAAATTCAGTGTATGTCTAAATATGAAATTTATAAGTTTACTGTTTTGGAGTTCCGTTATTAATTTTCACCTATCGGTTCTTCAATTAACAACTGATGTCAAGTAATATCAAAACAGAAAAATCAACTTATAAATCCACACTCATAAATCAACTTTAATTCAGTCCACAAAAATTAGCTAAAAGCTTCAGCCCAACCTTGAAGCTTTGAGGAAACTACTCAGTCGTGATAAAATGAAAACCACAAGCATTAAAATCAACAACCAACATTAGGAGAAATCAAATAATAAATCAGATAATGAATGAGTTTTTGAATTCCCCCTCTCTATGTAGTTTGCGTCTCCTTCTACGTGCGTTGCACTGCCCCCTAGCTGCGTTGTTTTGTGCATGCATCTCTGCTGGTTGCGCTGCCTCCACTTGTTCCCCTGATGGTGCGTTATTGCCTCCTCCAGCTGTGCATCTCTTCCTTCTCTAGTCCAGCTACCAACGTTAATTGAGTGAGAATTTGTTTAAGCCACCACCTGCCCAACAACGCACCTCTCCACCGGCAGCTAAAGTTATTTTTTTTCTTTCACCAGCAACTCACGTAGTCTCTCCTCGCTAGCCGCCCTCACAAGTCTCACAAGGTTTACGTTTTCTTCTTGGTGGCTAAGGTTTTTGGGCTGGTTTGGAGTTTCTCCTGCAGCTACTTTAGTTCACGCACACTCCAATTCTCTTTTCAGCTCACGTTGTTTACTTACTCTCACCCATCTCACGTTACTCACACATCACCCTCTCCAATTTTCTAGTCACGCAAACACCACTCATCCTCCCATCTAACGCCCAGCTCTCATCCCCCATGTAGTTCACACACATTCCTTGCTCTCTTCTCCAAAGAAAAACGTTGCTCTTCCTTATTGGTCTCTACGTCAGCCTTGATGAGCCCCCCTTTCTAATTCACTCACTCTTCTCTTATTTAATTATCTTCACGCACCTACTCTAAAATCACCAAGCTAGCTCACGTTGTTTTTACTTGCCCCATCAGCTTCTATTATTTCTCCTTCTAATTTTTCCGCTCCCTCCATGTAACGCACGACCAACTCTCACCCTTGCACAGCACACACTCCACTAGCCTCTAGATCCACGCTATTGTCCCACCTTCACGCCCTCTTCCCTTACTTCTTTTTTTATTTTAATTTGGCTGCCTCCTGCGTGAAGTACTCCTCTTGTTTGCATGGGTGGTGGGTCCAAAGTTGCTGCCGGAGTCACGTTGGTAGAGCCTCCATCTTCTGCATAATTGGCCCTCTCCACAGCTGCCATAATTCCCCTAATGTGAGTAGAGAGTTCCCAATTAAAGAGTTAGTGTTGGAATATGAAAATAACATCAAAAGGAGGAGCTTATGGAGAGTGCTTGGTGGAGCCTTTCTCATTTGCTTTTCCTCTAGTATGTGTCTTTTCCAAGTAACGTTGATGCCTTCTAAGCTTCACGCCCTTTGTTGTCCATTCCTCCAATAATATTGTTGTGATCTTTGTCAGTTAAAAACAAGTGTATTTCCTACAAATTAAACAGGACCCATTATAAATGTAGATTAAGGCAAACTAAACAATTTAGTGAGAAAAATATGTATAAGACCCAATTATTAATCCAGAAATTAAGGGAGAGCGCCATTAATTTTAATGAGAAAAATGCATCCAACATATATCTTAATCATACTACCATCTAGCCATTGTCATGTCCACATTATAAGCCGCTTTTCTTCATTGTAAGGCACTACGAATTGAAAGTTGATCTTCAGGAGTTGTTCAAGGTTAAAAAAATTAGACATCTACTTCTTCTTTTCCTAACATCAGGTATAATATTCACTTATTATTAGGTAGGAATACTACCACCTTTAACATTTTCACTATCATCCTGAACACTATCAAACGAATTTCCACTACCAATTTCGTAATTCAATCTTTTCTTTTTATTTTCTTATGTTGATACTATTCAAGCAAAGCCTTTATTTATCATTTCGTATCATGACTCATGTTTTTTACAAAGTTCAACACCTTTAACTCTAGCTAAATGCTTATTTAATATGATGATTCCTCTACCTTTCAAATGTTTGTTACAAAACAAGCAACTGGTATGGTTCTTCATTTCGAGGACCAATCTAGCATGAGCCTAAGCTGAATCATTATTTCTTTCTAAATTGGTTGAATTTTCAAGAGTAATTGAACTTTTTTTCATTTATTTGTAAATATAAATGAAAACATTTATCAAAATAAAGAAAACATAATTTCATCATCAACTACTACCAAAAAATATGTATTTTTAACCTCAAAAGTCCAAATTAACATAAAAACACATACATCTTATGCACAATTACAAAATACATAAATACATATTATAAAATATAACTCATTTTGTGTGATATAAAATTCAATTTCATCCAACATAATTCTCCAATAAGTCAAAAACTAAAAATTTAATTATTCAACATACACAATTAAGTAATACACATATACATCTTATATAATCTAACACATTTTGTATTATTACATCCAGGCCTGACCTTGGGCAAAGGTAGGTAGGCAACTTGCCTAGAGTCCACTCTTATAAAAAAAACAAAATAATTCTCACTTTTGACCTTCATACAAAACAACAACAACCAATATGAGTCATGTTATACCGTGAGGTATGGGAAGATCCAATAGTACGCAGCCTTATCATAACTAGTAAAGAGGTTGTCCAAATGACTCACTTTCATAAAAAAAATAAAATGAGGCAAAATAGGGCCTACTCTGGATGAGTGAAATGAGGTGAAAAAAAGGGCCTAGTTCACTCTTGACACTCATAAAGAACAAAATGAGGCAAATCCTCTTAGCTTTCTTTATTTTCTTTACATATTTTTTTTCATTTGATTTTTTTTAGTTGTTCTCTTAATCTTAATGTTAAGAATTAATGAAGCCCATTGGATTCTTCAATTGTCATAATAAGGGACTTAAGGTAGCCTCCTTAATAATAAAAATATGCTTTAAATTTTACATATTTATATACTATCAATTTATTGGGGTTCTTTTTTTTTAACTTTCTTCAGGGCCTATAAAACATCAAAAACGACCTTGATTACATCATACACAATTCAATTTTATCCAACACAATTCACCAATAAGTCAAAAATTAACAATTCAAGTACTCAACATATATCATTATACAATACATATATACATCTTATATAATATAACTCACTTTGTATGATTACATAATTCAACCATAAACTAAAAACATATACTCACAACTATAACATATTCAACTTCAACTATAACTCACAACTACAAGTTTACAACTTTATGCAATCTCATAATTCAACTATAAACTATTATATTTTGTTTACCTATAAAATTTAATTTGTAATGCTTATAATAATTTTGTTTTCTTAACTAAATTTAGTCAACATTGTTACTAAAATCTTAATTCTTAACTTTAATTTAACAATTTTCATTCACCAATTTTAATCAACATTCTTAATTTCATACTTAAGTTAACTTTATCATGAAGAGTAAACATACACTACACAGTTCAATTTCATTCAATATAATTAAACATCAATAAGTCAAAAACTAACAATTCAAGTATTCAACATACACAATTATACAATACCCATATACATCTTATATAATATAACTTGTTTTGTATGATTGCATCATTCAATCATAAACTAAAGGCATACACTCATAACTAGCCTATCAGTTTTAATCATAACTCTCAAATATAAGTTTACAACCTATTTTATGGAACCACATAATTCAACCATAAATTAATTTATTTTGTTGGCTTATACAACTCAATTTGTAATGCTTATCAATAATTTTTTCTTCACTAATTTTAATCAACATTGTACTGAAATTCTAAATCAAAATTTTAATTTAGCAATCTTTCATTCTCTAATTTAATCAATATTCTTAGTTTTTTACTCAAATTAACTCCATAGTCAACATACACAATATACTACAAAATTCAATTTATTCCAACATAATTAACCAATAACCAACAATTCAACATATAGAATTACTACACAACACAAAGTCATAAATACACAATTCAATATTAAAATTAACAATCAACTGATCAAGTGATCAACACACTACAATTCTAAAATTCCATATCAACTTCATAATTTCACAAATTAACAATTCCAAAAATTCACAACTTCACAATTCCACAAAATTTGTTGCAATTTGTGCAACCTTCATTGAGGTAAATCCTTGGATTGGTGTAGGTTAGCTTATAGGTGAGTTGGTTCAGGTTAGGTTGAGTTTGAATCTGGATTTACAAAATTCAAAATCCTGATCTGATCTGCCTAGGCGAGCGATTGGATTGGAGATTGCAGCGACTAGAGGCCTAGAAATGTAAGACAATCATGGCCATCGGCCAAAATACCAGAGGACCAGAAGTGGAGGCTTGTGCAGTTAGGCACTAGGCAGGCAACAACACATTATGGGAGAGATGATCTTAGGCACTGGGTAGGCAACAACTCCATCTTTTTCTTTTTGTCTCTCGTTGACCTCTTTCCTTATTTCATTGGCAGTTCCGACGATGACACAATGGCACGGTGCAATGGTGAGCATGGTGGCAGTGAGTAGCCAGTGACAGTGAATGTTAGAGGGAGCGAGAATGTTGAAAATAGGTAGAGAGGAGAAAGATAAAAATGGCATGGAGCTTGTGGTGAGTTCTTTGGCGTGGATCTTGCGACGGGTTGTTTTTTAGCAATTTAGTCCAAGTTTACTGTATTGTTCAGTATTTCAAATACTGATTAGTAGCAGACGAAAAATTTGGTACTTATTGGTAACAACAATCGCTATCAAAAACATTAATTTCATACTATTTTTTGGCTAATAGAGTACGAAACTCATATCTTTGCACTAATAAGAAATTTAATGTTGAGTTATTTTTTAACAAATTAAAATTTTGATTATTTTAATACTACTTAGTTATTTAAAAACAACCTTTCTACTAATTAAGAGTAAGGTTGTATGCTACTAGATATTTTTAGACTCCACATCTTAGTAATATTTGTATGTAATGTTGTTTTTAAAATTCATGCTAGTAGTACAAAATTAAGTAAGGTTTGAATTTTTTTATAATTAACACAAGAAAATATTCAAATTGTATATGAAATATCTTTAATACAAGTAATCAATGTTGTGAATATTATACCATCTTCATTAATGGATCTAGTTTTAGTATAGTGTGGTATTGGCATTGGCATTGGCATTGGTATTGGTATTGGTATTGGTATTGGTCACTATTAGGTATTGTGTTAGGCAAATTTTTAAAATTTATAAAAACGTTATTGAATTTTTAAATTTTCAAAATAATCTTTCAATGTATTTATTATATAATTTTTAATTTTACACCAACTCTATCTCAAAAAATTATAATAATATAAATTTAAAATAATAACTATCTCTTTATTTTTTTTATTATTATTTTTCACATATAAACAATTACTATAAGTAATCTAAGAAAAAATTGTTTACTTATCATATGGATATAAAACTAAGAATAATATAAATTACTTAAAATATTACAATTTATATCATATAATAAAATAATTACATTAAAATAGCATATAGTAAGAATAATTTAAGTCTATGATTCCATTAACATTACAACAAGAGTTTATTTCGAATAACATAGCAAATTAAAAGTTAAAAATAAAAATATTTACAATTAAAAATTTTATATTTATATTGCATATATAAAATTCAACCTATGAATTAAATATAAGTGAAATTAAAAAAAAAGAAAAAAAAGACCTAACTTCATTCAGTGCCATATCCGCTCAAATTACGTTGACTTCAATTTTTATTTGATTCAAAATTCTCATCACTGAGAGGAATCTCGATCTGCTAAAAGATCAAAATGTTAAGACAAATTGGATATATAAATCTAAATAAAATTAAATTGTTAATAAATTATAAGAAATTATAATTGACTTAATAATGATAATTAACTTATCTTTTTTGAAGATTTAAGTTGTATTCAATAAAGACTAACTAGTTTAATTTTTTGTGTTCTAATCTAATTTTTTTACAATTGAACTCAAATGTACTCTAATTCTTTTTAAACTTAGTTGCACTCATACATGAATTCAAAATTCAAAATTTAAACCTTTGTAATTTTAGAATATCACTTTTGAATTAGTCCACCAAGCACTATAAGAAAATAAAAGTAAATTTATAAACAAATTAAAATAATGATCAGTTTCAAACAAGTAACAAAAGTGAAAAAAATATATACACGTATTAAGTTTATCTCTTTAACAAATTGCAATGGATATCTACAATCACTGCACACATCCTTATATGCCTCCATTTATGAACTAAAGGAATCTTGCATCATTTCACATGTAATAATTGTTGTAATACTTAATAATATTCTCTTATTAACTTCAAATTTTTTTGGGTAAAATTTGGTCTAAAATAGAAAATTCACTAGTAGCAAACAACAGAGAGTAAAGTTATCTTTTCCCATTTTCATTGATGATTTTAAAATAAGGTATATATAAATAAGGTTTTTCGAATTAGTTTTGACTACTTACTTTGACCTCTCTATAACAATATAAAAATAACTTATTGTTAATTTCTCGTCACTATCAAATAGAAAAAGTACTCTTATCAAAGAGTTACAAATTTTAATAATAAATTGATTTTTGGAACCAAAATTTATGATATTAAATTTTAAAACAAATAAAATCATTTAAAAAAATATTTACCTCTAAATAATATTAAAACAAATAATCAAGAAGCACTAAAACGATAAATCACTCTTTCCTTTCTCAATTTTAATGCTACCCTTGGGTGGTGCTCTTTGTGGGAAGAGAAAGTGACTGTTTTCTTTGACCGTTTCCTCCTACGTTGAAGATCATATCTCAATCCCGAGGATAGACCCGGACAAACAAAAGGTAACTGTGTCTGTCATTTCTCATAAAACATCCAAGTTACAGAGGCCATGCAACGCCTCTACATTACAATCAACTATAATTTATGTTGGTTCGTAAAATTGTCTAGAACAGTAGTGGATCATATTTTCCAGTATCACAACTTGAAACAGTAACTTTAAACTTGGAAACGTTCTTGATTAAATAAAGGAAACAATTGAGGATTCTTCCTCTTCCTCTTCCTCTATAATGGTGGTGCTGCGCTACAGCCACATCGTATGCATGTAAGTGGGTCGATAGCAGCCAGTAGGCGCACAACCTATGGCATTGGCAATCTACAATGCACTTCTGACATTGTATGAGTTACTAATACTACCATAAACTGCTGATATTATCTTCTGTTAGCATTCAGCCTCAACCCATAGTTCAGCCCAAACCCATTCAACCCAAACCCATTCAAACCTACATTCGTAGGGGCAAGATGGGAATGAGGACCACTGCTGCCACATCGGCAGGTGGTTAGGCATACTATCGTGAGTTTGTTATGGAGATTGTAGACAGCAGCAGTAGTATAGCTAAAACATAGAGGGGAGGCATTATTCTCATCATTATTCATATTCATTATTCATATACAATATACTGGTATACTGTATAGGCCTGGAATACTTTTCCAGGAGGAACACTACTGTTGTAATTCTATCTTTCGTGAATAATACAATCTCTGATGTTTTACCTATCATCTTCCCTAGAAGGCGTCAGGATGAAAACGTCCTGGAATAGGGCTAGTTTGATGGGCCTGCCTCAAAATGCATCATTAATTTGTAATTGTTTACTTGGCAGCAGAATAGTCAAAACGCAGGCATGTTTAGTCGCCACCAAAAAAATGAATCAATAACTGAAAAGTATATGAACTATGCAACTTGCTTCCCTATTTCAAGCAAATGCTTTGACTTAGGTTCATAAAATCTCCACCCATGATCTTTGAAGAATTCCAAAAACTAATTTTAGATGTTACATAAGAAGTGATCTTCTGATGCAACTTTTCTGTCTACTAGATTAAGATTCATGCAATACATCACCCTTTCTTATTTAACGGAAAGGATAAATTAAAACAGATGGCACCATAGTACAAAAGGTTTAACAAAAATTTCACCCTCACCTCCATTGTTCTCAATTGTTCCTGGTATTGAGAAACTAAATGCTTCAAGTGCAGCAATTCTCCGTTCTTATCCTCAAACACTTCATGACGTTCATGTTGACTAGCCGCAGCTCTTTTGAGTATGCTATTCTCTCGGACTAACGCTTCAACTTGCTCCTTCAATAACTTTCTTTCCTGAAGCTAAACAACCTTATCTGAAGATTCATGAAATAATTTTCAAAACTGAGCTTCAACTAAACAAAGAAAACAACTGCATAACAATAGTATTTAACTATCACTCGTTTTTCTTCTTTTAGAAGTTGAGGTAAAGGGAAGGGAGTGGGAGCAAATAGAAAGAGATTGCACTTCCCTACCTTTGGCTTTAATTCATCCTCCACTCCCTCAGTCCATCTAAGGAACAAATACAACGTTAGAAACATCATTCAAACAAGCTTGAAATACCATCACATGCACCACATCACATTAATAACCTGATTGCATAGTCTCTATGAAAGGGAATCATGCTCCAACAAGAGATATGTGTGCTGTATAACAGTAGTCTACAGAGGAGTTTTCACCTATGAACTAACTGTTAATACCTTCTGACAATTTTGCCACTTCGGTAGCATATACATTAATGGATTTCTCCAAACTATCCAGCAAATTTGAGGCACGGGCTCTGGAATCATCAATATGCTCATAGCACCATTCATTTCATTCACAAACAATTTCACCCATTCAGCACCATTGATAGGAAGGTAGCTTAGTGTTGATGCAGCAGCAGCAATATCTGTACCAATAATCAGTTCAACTTTCAATCTTGCTCGGAATATGTAACACTCTTTCATTAACAAATGATATCTAAACCAAAGCTGCTTGCTAATGGAAACAATTATAAAGGATGTAAATCAATCAAACTCACTCATAGTGCGATCCAATGCAGAATAATATATTTAAATCATTTTCCTTAAGAAAATTAGTTTCTACAATCAACAAGCACAATAAAACTGAATTTAAAATTCACCACTATAGTAACCAGTTTGGTCTTCACTAATCATCCAACATTTTCAGGACTACATAACAGCAAAAACTTAAACCACATGTTAAACAGAAGGTCTACATCTTAAAAGGACATACCAGGATAGATAAACTTCACTTTTAGATCTCCTTTTCAATATTCATACAGTAGAATTACATACCTTGCTCCACATTTGCACCCAAATCTTCAGAAGAAGCTGAATGAAGCAGTTCTTCAAAATTCTTATGCACTCTCTTGATTGCAGAGTCCAAATGCTTGCCACATTCTCCCAGCGTTCTCTCGAGAAGCTGCAATCCCATATCTCAAAATAATGAAGTTACTCCCAGCCTTAAAACAACAAAACTAACCAGGACCATCAAATCCCACACAGATTAGAGCCTTCCTATCCAACACTAGGTCTATGTTGCAGAAGCACACATTAGATGGAGATTTTTTTCAAACAAAGGGTTGCTGTACGTGAAGACGGCATCACAATTGAACCCAATTCAGAAACACCAACATGGGCAAAGCAAGACCAGAAGTTTTTCTTTAAATAAGATTATAGAAGAACTTTAAACAATAGAAAGTTACAATGCAACCCCATTACGCATTAAGAAACAAGGACCTGGATTTGGCAGTAGGGAAAGCGATCTTGAGGTGCCGAGGATAAGAAGGAGGAGAGGAATGAGGTGGGGGAGTTGAGGAGGAGCGACGCCGAAGCTTTTTGGAGACAGGAGACCACGCGTCAGCCTCGAATAAATACGATCTCTTGCTACCGCAAATCGCCGTCGACATGATTTTCCGGTGAAGAGAAGTATTGGGGGTTGGAATTGGATGAGGTTTGACGGAGCTGGGTTTTGAATGCCGGCTTTGGCTTGAGGCTTAATGTTATTTATGAGAGATTAAAGCGGTGAGCTACCTTTTAACTGTTATGGCTATGGGACTATTCATCATGTCAAGATTAACGAACACATTTACTAGATTATCTGTCAAAAACAAAGCTGCACTTCTATTACATTATCTCCTCTTCCGAAAATTTGCTTTGCTGGTTTAAGGTGATGCTCAGTTTTGTATATAGAACCACCACCCTTGTCAAGTGTCAACCTTCATCGGCATTGTCTTAAGTACTTTCTCATGATAACAAAACTAACATTCTCAAAAAAAAAAAAAAAAAACGAAAACTCATGATAACATCTCAGAGAAAACAGAATCAGACAGAGAGAACGTTATTCGTTGAATTTCCGTGTTGTTGAAATTTGTATATCAGGGGAGATATCAAATGAAAATGTAAGCAGAAGGGCAGAGTTGGAGCTTGAGCGAGCAGTCATCTCCATCTCAGTTTTGTTCAACAAAACTCTTATCCTTGAAGTTGGATCATCCTGGGTCTGCCTCCTAAGCATTGCAAGCCAAATCTTGATCGCCGGTTAACACTTTCCGGTCCCTTTCGTGCAACTCCTGTCAATCTAGAGTATGATAGCCATCCTTTCAAGAAGCTGGCTAACTTGAACTCTGAAATATGAATCTCTTCCCGAGGAGTGTTTTTGGTGTTGTTATCTAGCTCTTCCTGAGGAGTGTTTTTGGTGTTGTTATCTAGCTCTTCCTTCTTTTCAATATTGTCCACACTAGGCTTCTGTTCTTTCTTTTCATCCACATGTTCTCCTGGTGAGTATGGTTTGTAAGCAACTCCTTGATTCTTCAGCTGTTTCCTTGAAGGTGAATAATTGATGGTCAAGTGCCTGATGAACTGAAGCTGCACAAATAAATACGACAAAACCTATCATTGAGAGGCATTTAGCAAGCAGTGAACTAATCTACCAAAACAAGATCCCAAAAACAAACCTGATCACCATCTTTGATGCCAAAGTTTTTAATGCAAGCCTTGTCATTGATAAGCTTCTGACCTTGATAGCACAAGCAAAAGTGCCTCCAAACATGATCCCTGAGTGCATCAAAACTCTGAAGCGATTAAGCTTAATAAACGACCTCTTCTTAATCCAAGCGAACTAAAACCAAATCACATCACATCATAAAAACAAAACAGATGGTCTAAACATTAAGATAGTCGCTATCGATGCAAGGGGCAATTACTGACACATGAGTTTAAATAATAGACTCGGCGTTAAGATGCTTTTACCACAAGACGCCCGGTTCACCTTCCTTGGGAGATGAAGTGAAGATCTCTTCCACCGCCTGCCTTAGTTCTGACACCGTCGCATTTCTCCCTATTTGAATTTCTGACTCCGATTATAGATGGAATATATAGAAAAATCAATAGTATCCCATGAAACCACGCATATGAAAATCCAACACTTTCTCGGGAAACAAACAGGAAAATAAATAAAAGTACCAAAATGTGAACCGTCGAGCTTGAGGATAGAGAGACTGAGTAGCTGCTTTGGTAGCTTACGGTAGGAATGCGAGCGTTTCTCGATGAACACCCTTAAATTACCACTTTTACTCATTTTATTGGGATTATTTAAACCTATATCATGACATAAAAGATTTGAAGACAAGAAGAAGAAAAAAGGGAGCAATGCAGAGAGAGTCGGTTATTCAGGGGATTTTCTGTTATTTCTCCGTCAATGTTTACCGTTTCCTGCTCTTCTATTCTATACAAAAACATGGGCAGTTGCATCACATGTATTATAAATAAGGCAAAGACGGAAATATGCAAGTTAAAGTGTTAGTATGCATTAGTGCACATTAATCTTATCACATGTATTATAAATAAGGCAAAGACGGACATATGCAAGTTAAAGTGTTAGTATGCATTAGTGCACATTAATCTTCGACGAGATGCTAGATTCGAATATGAAACCAAAAGAAGGCTTGAGATAAATATCAAGTGGAAGGTTAGCCGGATCACAAGTATGACGGGAATATGCGAAAGTTTTAAGGTAACTTAACAAGTAGATCAAGCATGTTATGAGTTTTGACAGGATTTTGTATCGTATACGAGCTGACTTGGCTATGACTAAGTTCTTGATGGACTAAGAACTTAGTGTATGCTCAAGTGAATGGACCATGGCTAATGGAGTTGGTATAGGTAAGCATTAGATCGGACCAGTGTGTTATTGGCTTAGATGACTCATCATCAACATATATAGATGAGGAGATCTTAGATGATGTGACTAATAAGATCACAGTGGATGAACATCAGCTCTATGAGAAAAAGATCACGTGGAAGGATCATCTGAAGATAGAGGAAATCTTTGTGGATATGGATAATTATTCCTAGATAGTGTAATCTTTTATCTTCTTGTTGGGATGTAGCTTAATCTTATTAGATATAGTCCTAATTAGATGGGAATGTCATCTATTGGTTAGTTTGATGTAATCTATAAGGATAAGATACGATAAAATTGTGATTTTAGCTAGTAGAGTTCTATTAGGATTCTAAATTAGTCATTTAGAAGTGCCTATAAATAGATAGCTCATTTGAGTCTTGCTTTTCTCATGAGAAACGAGTGTGGGAGACACTTAGGGATTGTGAGTATTCCTTTGTATACTTTGAGGGAAGTAATAAAGGTTGACTTTTAGCTCTATCTTTTTCTCGTGTTCTTATTCTTGCTATGATTATTTAGTTCTTTTGTAGTTTTATTGCAAGGGTGTGAGAGTGAAACACTACAAGGGTAGTGAGATATTCGAGAACAAGTAGGTTGGTCGATGATTACGAGACAAGGCTAAATCTTACTTTGACGGAGCTAAGTGAGATTGTCGTGCAAAGGGGTTGGCGCATCATGTGGAACAAGTTCATGCTTGAAAGAAAATCTTTGTAACAACCAGTATCAGAGCCAAATTTTGAGATGGTGGGAGGTAGCAATTTGACAAAATGTGTCAACCAAGTGGAGGGACTCATTGGGTCGATTCCTCAAGGGGAGGAGGAGGTCACTTTTTACAATACTTGATTTGAGATATTGGAAACATAAATCCAACAGTTGCAACATAAAATAATGGAGTTGATGAAAGCATAAGAGGAGTCTAGGTTTAAGGTGACGATCTTAAGGCATGTCGTTGCAACATAGGATATTGGACGAGCGGAAAGAATTTGGGTGAAGGTGTGAGAGTCACAAGTTTTGGACGACAAGCAAAGTGTCAAGAAGCTCGAAAACTTCTTTTAGGATATGGACCAATACTTTGTAGTGGCAAAGTTGACTAACTTAGAGAAGGTGTTGATCACAATGATTTATTTAGTGAATGATGCAAAGCTGTGATGGAGAATGAGAACTTCCAATGATATCAGTACGGGTTGGCCTCCCATCGACACTTGGGAGAAGATGAAGAATGAAATAACGGATCAGTTCCTCCCTAACAATGCTTTATGGCTCGTGAGGTGTAGCACCCCACACCCGCGAGACCCGAACCCGACATCTACAGTGATATCCGAGCCCGTGACCCACGAGGGTGGTGTGCTAAAGCAAATCAAATACACTTTATAACTCATTATGAAATTTTTCTTTCAAAACAGTTGAGTGCGCATAAACAATAAATGATTTGGGTCCGATTTATAACAAAAACATTTTTTCCAATTACAAAACAATTTCAGTCATTACTAGCACTCAATAGTGCTCAATCATTTCATAAATAGAAATGCGTGACCCAACTGGGCCCAATGCAATTTCTGAGCATTTTCAGTAATACAATACAATTACACATAATCAATTGGGCCCACTTAATAAAATCACTACACTAATGCAGATGTGAACAACACTGATCCCGACCCTTTACTCTGCCTTACTAGCGGAAGTCATACTCCCGTTTGCCTAACGGGGTACTCTTCATTTCCTGAAAAATAGATGCAATGTTGGGTGAGTTTGCGAACTCAGTGAGAAACCATCAT
>JANIHY010000001.1:22919696-22934294 GCA_027479065.1 Erythroxylum brevipes
TCCAAACCATAAAATAAATTCTACCAACATTTACATAACAAATAGATCCAGAACTTTATCCATCAAATCTCATAATTCAGTTAAATCATGCTTAATTCAATACGAAAAATTCGGGGGCCAACATTATTGCTATTTTCAAATCCTGAAAAAATCACATACAGTTCTCAATAGGCGCGATTGTATTTAAGGTTGGCTAGTAGTAGGATCCGTTGTGCACGGAAAACATGGGTCAAGCCTATCCATTATAGAAAATTCATGAACATAAATCCAATGATACGTATGAGAGAAGTACTAAGCCCAATTATGTTGATATCTAATTAATCGAGGTTTGTACAAAATTATATTTATTGTTTATTATGTTAGTTCACAACATTAATGATAAAATTCTATCATTCTCCCACTTGGACAACATAACCAATATCAATGAATAACAAAAGCAAAAATCCAGATTGATATAACAATATATAGCCACAATAAGATGTCAAAGTAGAGCCAACAATCTCTCAATCATAAATCTAAAATGAGGTTAAAAGTACCTCAATAGTATAGAAATCAGACACAGTAGGAGTGTTGATAACATATATGCAAGATACCCATACCTTGATGACCTAAACAAAATTTCATAAAGAAATGCACACAAAATGGTGATCTATTTGTGCAAGTCTAAACAAAATGGCCCAGGCATCCACCTAAAATGCCAACTAAGATATAAAAAATATATGAGAACAACAAAATGAGACTATGTACAAAATGTCTTCAACAAAAGTGTAACATCTCGTTATCCATGATAAGGCTTGAATAGTGAACATGAGGAATTAGAACATATAACTCATACTTATGCATGATATGGCATACATGTATGCGATAATAATGAGTTTTGCATGTTAATATGATTGTACATGCATTCATTGACATTTTCTGGGTGTAATTGAGTTATTAATACGATTAAAATGTGATTTGACAATTTTAGTATATTTAGGGTATTTTGAAATTTTTGGTGAATTTTAGAATTTGGAGTATTTTTAGATTAGGAAAAATGTTGAAATTTGGCTCAATTCTACTCTAACATGTGGACTGATTAAATATTGACAGATGGTTTACATGTATGGTGACATGTGACAGTATGGAACAATGACACGTGTAATACATGCAAGATAGCCAAGTAGTCTTGTTCTGAGTAAAGAAAGGTTATTGTATCTCGTTTGTTCTTACTAGAATCACCAAAACACTCTTTTGGTTATTCATCACCGAATAGCAAATTGTTATTCCTTTTGTGTGAAATTGATTTCCTCTTATCGCTGGATCTATTGTTAAATGAAGTAAGTGATTTTGATTATGTTTTATGGTGTAAATATATACATGCATGAGTGGGTTTGAGAAGTGTAGTTTCGGTGATGAATGAATTAGATGATGGATTTGTGAAAAATGAATTGCTTAAAAACTCTATGAAATAGACTTTGTTTTGGATATGAGTTCATGAAAGTTGATGTCTCTGTTATGGTTTAGAGAAATACGTATATGGTTGTTTTTATTGTTCATGCATGAACATGTGAAGTGTTTAGAGAGATGAATTTAAATGAGTTTAATGATATGAAATGAAGATTTGGTGAATTCGTGGTGTAAAGTTGATAAAATGAAAAGTTTATGATGAAATGAAGTTGTTGATGAAAATGAGGAATGCAGAAAAATGAAAAGTGCTGACATTGGTGAATGTCTGTATATGTTCTGTTTTTAGTGTTAGTGTGTAATCTTGAATTTTGATCTGTTGTGGATGGTTTTGAACTATAATGGGAGTCGAGAAGAGAAGAAAATAATGGAGTCATAGATTGAATAAGACAGGAATGAGAAATCTGAAATGGAAGGAGAAGAACGAGAAATATTCGATGAAAAGGAGAAGAAAGAAGATCGCGAGTCACAATCGTTCTTCTGTACGATTGGGACATCGCTGTTGATGGTCGTGAGTCACAATCGTGACATTCAACTATTTTTCTTTAAGAGTATATTATGAACATCCTTCAATCTTTTTGTTATAACTTCTTCACCTGATATCCAAATGACTTGATTCTTGAACCATTGAACTAATATCACAATAATATACATCTCCACCAAAACTCATAATCATCTAAAATCATTTGGGAGAGATGGAGTGAAAAATGTGGAACGAGTCTGATTTGGTGTGCACGACCATGCATTGAAGTCTCACGGCCGTGATTTAATTTCATTGGCGTGCTTGGGCATGAGTTTTTCTATTGCACTTCCGTGACTCTTGCACAACCATGAGTTTATATTGCATAGCTATGACTTAACTTATTTTAATGGGGTTATTGGATATAGGATGAAAATGTTAAGGAGTACTGGAATATGATAACTAGTATGGTTTCACTGAATATGCTTTAGCATTTCAGTTATTATATCTTCTTCTATAGTAATCCAAATGGGATAATTTTTGACTTGGAGTAAACTAGAGAGATGGGTTTGAATAAATTAAATTGTAATTTAGCGTCTAAAGACTTTCAATTTCTAGATGAAATTTGAGTAAAGTGTACTGTTTTAGAATGAGAATAGTTCTAAAATAATTGGAGTATAACTTTCAAAGTAATGAACCAAATTAAATGATTTTAGTGTCATTAGAAACTTAATACATTGGAGAACAATTTTCTAGAAGGAAGTGTCGCCTAATTGTTTCTTTTACCTTATTAGCATGAACATGGGGAAGTCAACCTGAAAGCATATTGCTAGAAAAGTTTGAAATGATCAATTGAGTTATGAAATTAACTTCACACTGTTTTATTATGGTCCAGCCCCTATGTACTAATAATATTTATGATATCTAAATGATATGGTGATAAGAATTCGATAAGATACTCGAGATTGTCATTGAACATGCATTGTGCATTTTTGATATATAAAGATGTACATAAAGGCATGCTTATACATTTGTGCAAAAGTGTGATATTTGAAAATGTGTTTTGTATGATATAGATGAGCACTTTAGACGTCAATCTGACATTGCTGGATCATCCAGGCAATAGCATTATCGGAGCGTACTGTGAGTCAACCTAGATGATTTTTCTTAGGATTGATTGAATTTGTTTGACTTCCAATTATTAACTATTTGTGATTTGTTATAAATTCCGGACTTAAAGTCTGAGGAGTTAATATTTGGGAATGTATTGAAAGTGTTCTGATTGCTATGAAATTTTGAATGATATTTGTATTCTCAACGAAAGTTGAATGGACTTAGGTCCGATGATTATGAGATTATGATTGTTCAACATAAGTGACTGTTATGCATGCTCAGATAAAGGCGTTGTGATCGGAGTAGCCAGTATAAAAATGCTTACACGTAGAGCTTTGGTCTGTGATTTTCTATTTTTGCATGTAAAACTTTGCTCCGTTATTTTTGTTCTGACTGAGACTAGTTAGCCAGTATCTGTATATGTGTGTGAAAGACGCTCGATCACAACAATAATAATGAACCTGAAGTCTCATATGAATTTGTATTTGTAGCTATCTGTTCTGAATTCACAATGATAACATGATATTCCATAATAAAGTGAGTATTGAATTATTCATGAACTGAATAAATATATGTGAGATATGTGATTTGTGTATTTTCCTTGGGTTAAATCATCGATTATGGTTCGCTCATTGAGTTCATAAAACTCATATAAATTGCAACATTACTTTTCAAGTTTCGAGGAATTTTTCAATTAGGTTAAGTAGGTATAGCCACTGAGATCAGATATTGATTAACGGTCGGGATCAGTTTGCACCTATATATGTCTTTAGTGATTTTGTGTTTTTGAATTATGTTCCGCAAGAATCGTAAAAAGTGTATGTTTATGATTTGGTAATGAAATGACTTTATGATTGCAACTGTTTTATATCTGAAATGGGCCCAAGTGGCTATTGTAACACTTGTGAATGGAAAAGTTTTTAAATAAAGTGAGCCTAATTTGATTAATGATTTCTGCATACGTGTACATTGTTTTAAAGAATTAAAAATTTGTAATAGAATTTTGACTGTTTTAATATGCCACCATTACGGGGTACATACTTGAATATCACCATGGATGTCGGGTACGTGTCTTGCGAGAGTGAGGTATTACAAAAAAGCCATATATATACAAACATTTAAATGTATCTACTCAGTATATCAATAAAATATATGTCAATAACAATAATAGCAACAATTATAAGCAAAAGTCTCTAGACTAAATAACAAAATAGTCAAATACAATGTTGCTATAAAAAAATTAACATAAAAGACAGACTCCCTCTAATCCAAGGCATCCAAAGATCTAAATATACTCATACGGGTTACATGATTCACAAAAGCCTTAATATTCAAGCCTTTGGATAGAGGGTCTGCCACTATAAGATTGGTATGTATATGCTCTACGCGAGTCTGATATTCCTTAAACTTCTTTCTAACAAACATATACTTTGTATCAAAATGCTTCAAACGCTTGGATTTCTTGCATATTTGAGAGAAGCCCACCATAGAAAAGTTATCATAATATATGGTTAGAGGTCTGAAAACACCCTCCATAAGATGAAGCTCAGAAATGAAATTCCTCAACCATATTGCCTATCGAGTAGCTTCGTAACAAGCCACATACTCTACCTCCATAATTGAAGTTGTTGGAAGTGTTTGTTTAACACTTTTCTAAGATACAACTCCTCTAGCAAGAATAAAGTTATATCCTGATGTGGATTTGTGATCATCAGGGCAACCACTATAATCGAAATCAGAATAACCTATCACCTCAAGGTGATCAGATATCATGTAAGTGAGCATGTAATCTTCAGTACCTTGTAGATACCTCAAAACTCATTTCACAGCTTGCCAATGACCCACACCAGGGTTACTCAAGTATCTCTCAAGTACACCAACAACAAAAACAATATCAGGGCGTGTAAAAACTTGAGCATACATAAGACTGCCAATAGCAAAAGTATATGAGACCTTTTCCATCTATTATTTATCTTTATTATTTTAAGGACACTAGTTATTCGAGAATTTTTCACCATTTTGGATGGGTGCATTGCAAGGATTACAAATCTTTATGTTAAATCTATTCAATATCTTTTCAATATACCTTTTATGAGACAAATCAAGAACACTACGAGATCCATCATGATGACTTTCAATGCTCAGAATAAAAGAAACTTCGACAAGATCTTTCATATAAAAATGAGCTATCAACATTTACTTAGTCTTAGAAAGACTATCATCAACATATAAGACAAGAATAAAGAATTTTCTCCCACTATTCTTCAAGTAAATGCATTGATCAACAACATTTTCCTTGAAGGTAAGGGAGCAAACAATTTGGTCAATCTTCAAGTACCATTGTCTGGAGGCTTGTTTCAACTCATAAATGGATTTTCTCAATTTGCATATCATGTGTTCCTTATCTTTCTCAACAAAATCAGCAGGTTGATTCATGAATACATTTTCATACAAATCATCATTTAGGAAACAATTTTCACATCCATTTGATGGAGCTCCAAATCAAAATGAGCAACAAAAGCCATCATAGTACGTAATGAACCTTTAGTAGAGACCGGGGAAAGAGTCTCTTTATAGTCTATACCTTCCCTCTAGTTATACCTGTTGGACCCCGAACTTTTCTTAAAGATTAGAACTAGTAAATGAGAAATTTTTGGCGATTAGTCATAAGTAAAGAATAAGTGATGAAAATTCTTGAATTAGAAATGATAGACAAGATTAAAGTAGTAAATAAGAAGTGTGGATAGATTTATGTTTTGTTTTGGTGCTTTTAGTAGATGAGAGGTTATGAAATGGGAAAAATTAAGGTGAAAGTTAGAAGTAAAATGAAAGCGAAAATGAAGTTGAATATGTGTAGTAAGTTGACGAAAGATATGTATATATGTGTATGTTCTGTTATTAGTGTTCATGATTAATCATGGATTATAATTTCTTTATGGATGATATTGAGTTGAGAATGAGGAGTAAATGAAGTAGAAAAGGTGATCTTGGTATGAGTTGTATTAAGGAAAGATTTGGAAACAAAATTGGTAGTTGATATGGAAAATTTTCACTGAATATACTTCAGTCTTTTAGCCACAACTGTTTCTCTACTTATCCAAACGAGATGATTATTGATTTGCATTAAACTAGAGACATATGGCTGCATTTCTTATGAAGACATCAAATTTAAATTCTGACTTTAAGAATTTCAAAATTTGTCATGAATTTGAGAACTAGGTGTAATATATTTGTGGATGAATGTAAAATTCGTGTTTTAAATTCGAGGGAAATTTTGGATTGATCTAGGCTAAATTAGATAAAGGTGTCTCTAGAAAGTTGTATATCTTTCTTTAAGGTTTCCAATGGTATAAAGTATAAAATTTTTGGACATCGGAGTTGAAAGTTATGGTCCTTATAAGGGGAGATGTTCAGGAGCATAGATACATAGTCTGTAAAGATTTATCATTTGTGATAACGTCATTCGTCTTAAGAGTTGTATCATCTTAAGTTGACTTTTCTTCGTCTTAAGTTGACTCTATTTCGTCTTAAGAGTTGCATCATCTTAAGTTGACTTTGCTTCGTCTTAAATTGACTCTGCTTCGTCTTAAGAGTTGCATCATTTTAAGTTGACTTTGCTTTGTCTTAAGTTGAATCCGCTTCATCTTAAGAGTTGCATCATCTTAAATTGACTTTGCTTCGTCTTAAGTTGACTCTGATTCGTTTGCTTTTTGCTTCATCTGCTAATTGCTTCGTATGCTCTTTGTTTTGTATGCTTTTTGCTTCGTCTGCTCTGTACTTTGTTTGTTTTTTTCTTCGTCTGCTCTTTGTTTTGTCTGCTTTTCGCTTCGTCCGCTCTTTGTGCTTCGTCTATTTTCTCAATTCGTCTCACCCTTTGTCTTAGGTTGACTTTCTGCTTCATCTTACGTTGACCAGAACATCTTTTAGTCCAAATTTGACACTCTAGATGACTGAATTTGTCTTCAAGGTCTCTTGAAATTTTCTCATAGTCCTCTTTGAAACCGTCCAAAGATGATCTTAATCCAACACCTATAGAAAGAGTTATGCCATTTGTCCTGCGACAGGTTTAATATGATTGAGGGCAAAATCATGTTTGATTCTTTCAGCCAAAACTTTGTTATCCGACCTCCAAATGAAGTGATTCTTGAACCAATAGTTTATTAACACATTTTTCTATATTTCCATAGAATTTGATGGCATTTGGTATTGATTTGAAAAAAAAAGAGGCTTGAATCAAGGTAAGGGTATCGATTGGAAGAGTATTAATTGGAGGAATTTAAGTATAGTGTATTGTTTCAATATAAGAATAGTTCGAAAATATTTGGGCCAATACTTTTAGAGTTCTGAACCAAATAGATTGATTTTGGTGTCATTAGAAACTTAAGACAATGGATAACATTTTTCTAAAGAAAAAGTTATGTCAGAATATTCAAGGGTATTGTTGGCAAGACACTTAAGCATAAAAAAACTTAAGGCATAAATGGAAGGCCAAATGGGACTTTTCTCATTCATTAAGGGTATAATTGGAAGAAGAAGTGTTGTCTTTATTTTAAGACGAGAGAAGAACGAAAATTGAAGACAAAAAGAGAGAATATCATGAAGAAAAGAGAGAAATATGAAGAGAAGAAGAGAAAGAGAGAAAGAAGAGAAACAAGCTAGGGTTTAATTTTTTTTAGTCTTCAAGAGAGATTTTGAAGCTGCTCAAGAAGCGAAAAGGGTAGAGGAAGAGAAGAACTTTCCTTTGAGCTAAAGATCCCCTCATTTGGTGAAGAATGAAAGCAAGATCATTTTGGATCTTTTGGATTTTTGAAAGGATTTTAGTTCATAAAATTTAGAAAATACTTGGGTTTAAGTATTCTAGAACCAATTTTAGTGATTTTGCATTGTGGAATTTTCTATTGGATTCCTATTGAATGAGACTTGATTTGTTTTAAGGAATCAAGAGAATCCTACTCAAGAGCAAGGGAAAAGACAACCTTGACTTGAATTTTTGCAAGCAAATTAGGTGGGCAATATATTTATAGTTATTGTGTAAATGGACATTTTGCCTATGTGTGTATATGCTAGAATTACTAAATTGTGAATTATTATGGTGTGTTTTAAGTTATGCATTGAAAGATGTATGACATTTTGATATAATTAAATTATGATTTTGAACATGTTATCCCTTGAAATATGTCATGGTATTTTGTATAAATGAAAAGAAAGGAAAAAACATGAAAAGTATGAAAGTATGATAAAATGATTTGAGCATGATTATGTGCTTTTGTTTGGGTAAGAGAGGAACCCGTTTCGTTATTTACGTGTACGTTGATATAAAGCCTTCTCCTGGCTGCTCGCTTGTGGCACACGAAATCTAAAAAGTGGATTCGTTTTGTTCACGGAGTAAACTTTGATTTCTTTGTTTCGTTCCACGGAACTCTCAAGCCAATTGTTTGTGCATTGCATAATTGAACTGTCAAGTATGATGCATGTTTGAGTGTTATGTTTTGATGGATGAGTCTTTATGATATGTTCTATGTGATGACATTCAAATTATGAAATTTTGAGCTTGAAGTGTGGATGATAGAATTGCTAAATTAAATGGGATATATATATATGCATACTTTGGTATATTTATATATATATGTGCGTGCCTGAATTGTATGGTTCATTGCGAATGGATATAAATGTATAAGCTACTGAGCTTCACAGCTTACCTCATTACCTTCCACTTCATAGGTGAAGAAAAAACAGAACAACATTGATCCTTGCAAAATTTGGCAAACACCAAGAATAGAGACTTTTGTAATTAAGTTACTTCAGAAATTTTTGGTATTTAGAATCATAATAAGCATAAGCATTCAATTGTATATCTTGTAATAAGACAAAGGAGTGGTTTTTGAAATGTAAAGATATTATGAAAAACAAGCATTGTGTTATGTAATGGGCCCAAGTGATTATTGAAACTCTAATGTGTTCGATAATGTTTGCATCTTTGTGACTGAAATTGTTTTAAATAAATTGGGCCGATTTGATTATCGATTTTTTGCATATGCGGTAATTTTTTAAGAAAATTTGCAATGAAATTCGACCGTTTACTAGCTTCAAATGCTGGGCTCCGGAAGAAGGGTCCAACATAAAGGCAATGTTGCAACTTCCAACTAGAATGATAAAGATAGTGAAGAAGAATGGGATCTTCAAGCATCTGCAACAGTAGAAGAGAATGTAGAGAATGCAACTTCTTACATGGCTGAGCAAATGGAAGAATCTACAATCACAAAGATGAAGGATGAGCTAATTAACTACATTGATCATTGGATGAATTGATTCCGAGTGCTCCAACCATATGAAAGGAGATAAAGACAAATTGGTTAATCTAGTAGAATACAATGGAAGACGGGTGGTCACAGCTAATAACTCTAAGTTGCTAATCACTCACATCGGTTATATTATAATAGTGTCTCGATATAATCCTCACAAGGTGGAGTAGTGTAATGTCTACCATATGCCAGATATGAAGAAAGATTTACTCTTAATTTCACAACTCACATCTTTAGGAAATTATATAGTGTTTGATCCAAAAGATGTTAAGGTGTACTAAAGTTTGAAGCCAACAAGTACATCAATCATAGAAGGGCAACACATAGAGTTTGTCTATGTTATGTCTACATAAATGACATATGTAAATAAGATAAGGAAAAATGAGAAACTTGATATGTGGCATATAAGGCTTACACATATGAGTTATTATAAGCTGAAGGCAATAATGAAGAAATCCTTGCTTAAAGGTCTTCCTCAGTTAGATGTTCATGATGAGACAATATATGTTGGATGGCAATATGGAAAAGCACATCAACTCCCTTACAAAG
The DNA here is from genome assembly GCA_027479065.1 of Erythroxylum brevipes. Taxonomy (NCBI): domain Eukaryota; kingdom Viridiplantae; phylum Streptophyta; class Magnoliopsida; order Malpighiales; family Erythroxylaceae; genus Erythroxylum; species Erythroxylum brevipes. The sequence goes on from JANIHY010000001.1 coordinate 22,929,567, forward strand.
AATCTACATACAAAGCTAAGATGCTGCTTGAGTTGATGATCCATTTTGACATTTTTGGATGGGTGAAACAACCATCCATTTGTGGATTTCAATACATGATTACTTTTATTAATGATTATTGAAGGTATGTATGGGTTGACTTTATTAAAGAAAAGTATGAGGCAATAATCAAATTTAAGGAGTCAAAGAAAAAGTGGAAAAGTAAGGAGAGAAATACTATGCCTCCTTATAGACAATAGGGGAGAGTATCCATCTAAATTTTTTAAAACTACCTACACAAAAATAAAATTTGTAGGCAATTTAGTTGTCCGAGCACCCCACAATATAATGGGATTGCTGAAAGGAAGAATCGCCACTTGGCAGAAATATATAGAGCATGTTACATGCCAAAAGTGTACCACCTAAATTTTGGGCCGAGTGTATAAAGATAACAATACATGTTAGTTATCCGAGCACTCCACAACATAATGGGATTGCTGAAAGGAAGAATCAGCACTTGGCAGAAATATACAAAAGCATGTTACATGCTAAAAGTGTACCACTAGTTTTTGGGCCGAGTGTATAAAGATAACAGTACATGTTATAAACAGATTGCCTCAAGCTCCATTGCAGTTTATCTCACCATTTGAAAAAATGTGGAAGATCAAATCCACAGTTAGTCATTTTCGAGTCTTTAATTATGTTTACTATATGTTTGTACTAGACCACCTATTGAGTAAGTTTGATAAAAAGGCAATTCGATGCATATTCGTGGGATATGACAGTGAACGAAAAGGTTGGAGATGTTATGATCCAATTTCAAATCAATGCTATTTATCCAAAAATGTGGTGTTCGATGAGGCATCATTATGGTGGTTGCCACAAGTAGTTTTGTTACCTGATTATGAAGTAATAGAGGAAAAGCTACAAGAAAGAATAAATAGTGGTCTAAGATTGACAAATCATAAGAGTCAGTAAGAAATAAGGTCAGTAAAAGAGTTGGTAGATATTAGTGACATGTCATCAAAGAGAAGTCCATGGCAAACTGGAGTGCATCGTACAACTTCTGAAGAAGAAAGATCATTTCAATTAAAAAGAGCCAGAAGAACAAGAAGTTCTTCAACAATCTTCACACAGGTTAATTAGAAAAAGAAGGTCGAATCCTAAGTATGCAAATGCATTATTAACAGAAGAAAATGAAATAGTTAAGTCAACAAACTTTGAATAAGCATCACAAAGCTTAGACTAGAAGAAAGCAATGGATGAAGAAATTTAAGCATTAATAGATAATCAAACTTAGGACTTAGTGCCACAACCCAAGAATGCACAACCAATTTCTTAGAAATGGGTTTTTAAGGTAAAGAGACAACCTAATGGAATGATTAAAAGGTACAAGCCTTGATTAATTGCACGAGGGTTTTCTCAAGACTATGGGCTAGACTATAATGAAACATTTAGTCCAGTAGTAAAGATCACAATGGTATGTGTCCTGCTTGCCCTTGCAACTAATAAATCTTAGAAACTCTAGAAAATGGATGTAAATAATGCCTTCTTGCATGGAGAACCAGATAGAGAAGTATATATGGAGCAACCTTAGGAATTTGAAGACAAAGCTCATGCAAGCTATGTTTGTAAATTAAAGAAGGCCTTTTATATGCTAAAGAAAGCGCCAAGGGCATGGTATGCTACAATTACTAAATTCTTAATACAAAGTGGATACACAGTGGCTCTAGCAGACTTAAGCTTGTTCATGAAAATAAGAATGGAAAGTTGACAATAGTGTTTGTCTACGCCGATGATCTTATCATTACTTGTAATAATGAAAAAGAAGTTTAGCAGATTCAAAGTAATCTTTCAGTGTTCTTCCAAATGAAGGAACTTGGTGAATTGAAGCATTTCCTTGGACTTGAAGTAGAATGAGTCAAAGAAGGATTGTTCTTGTATCAACAAAAGTATGTTAAAGACTTGTTATATAAGTTTGGAGTGTTTGACTACAAATTAGTTTCTACCCCAATGGAGGTGAATACTAAACTTTGTTCAGAAGAAGGTCGTGAGTTAGAAGATCTAGCAATGTATCGACAACTTATGGAAATCTTGATTTATCTGACAATAACTCGACCTGACATAGCATTTGTTGTTGAAGTGGCTAGTCGATTCATAACAATCCAAGAAAACCTCATTTAGATGTAGTTTGACGTATACTCAAGTATATTAAAGGAACTCTTTACCTATGACTACTATATAAAAAGGGAAGCACATGTAAGATAGTGGGATACTATGATGCTGACTATACTAGACCAGGATACTAGAAGATTAACCACCAGATATATGTTTAAACTTGATTGTGGAGCAATCTCTTAGTGTAGAAAAAGATAACCAACAGTCTCTTTGTCATCTACTAAAGCTGAGTACCATGCAGCAACAATGGTAGCACAAGAAGGTGAATGGATAAAGCAGCTACAGTTGATCTTCATCAATCAATGGACTATCCAATAGAGCTAAATTGTGATAATCAATCATCAATACGTTTGGCAAAAAATTCGGTGTTTTATGTAAGAACCAAGCATGTGGAGGTATACTATCACTTTGTCTGGAAAAAACTACTATAAGGACGTATCGAGATGAAATATGCAAAGATAGAAGACCAAATTGTAAACTTATTTACTAAAGGAATCAACATAACAAAATTTGAAGAATTTAGAAGGCAACTTGGTATGAGTTCAAAAACAGGAGAGTAGTCGGTGAGGGGGAATGTTAAGAAGTCACCAACATCTCTCTTGATCTCACTAGAGTCTTCATATTTTTCCTATATACATAAATAATATTTTATTATACAAACATTTCATAATATTCTAGAATAATATTTAGAATACTATAGAAAGACTAAAAGTTGGTTGATAACCAACTTAGGATATTTATAAAAGGAGCTAAGATCGCACGCATGTGTGTGAATAGTAATTAATGAGTGAAAGTAAAGTGCGTATAAGCGACCAACAATTAATTTTGAGTGAGTGCAAAGTGAGGTGTGTGCTGTGAGTGAGTGAAAGTGAGGCGTGTGTCATGAGTGCGTAGAGAATTTGTGTGAATATTGTTTGTAAAATATTTCAATTAATATATTTTGTTTTGAGTTTCTTTTCAATTCAGTCCTTCACTCATTGTGACAAATATCAACATAAAGTTGTTCTTTCTTCCTTGAATAGAAGAACTTATTGAATCCTAGAGAGTCACCTTGAGTTATCGTCAATAATATATACTTGTGACGTGAAATAAACTCTTTAAACTGGCGTTTTTCTCTCTTTTTATATATATTTATTTTCACATAAACACTTTCAGTGGCCTTAGAAATATAATATGTTATCAAATCAAGAACATTACACTTCCATTAATTTTACTTTATTCGTTTTACCAGTTCAACATTTTCATTTTATAATATCCGCTACTATTCTTTGTTTCTCTATTAACTAGCTTTATTTTGTCGACTTCTCAACTCATCGACACCAGCTTCTCTTATGTAAGTCCATCTTTCACAATTTTATAACACCTCAACCTCTCGACAACAATTGAAGTTTATGTAAGGATTCGGTCAAACCTTACCTACCTGTATATGGTCCCTTCTCTTTTTACATAGTCTCTTTTATCATGTCTTTACATAGTCCCTTTCATCATGTTCCGTAACTCCCACATGTATTTTTGTCGCCCACTTCTTCAACCTTCAACTACTGTGATGGAGAGTAGGGTATTAAGGGTTGGTTTAAAAACAAAACGTTGGTTTTAGTTTCAGGTCCTATCTTCACCAAGTATAAGAGAATACACCATCGAGCTTGCTAGTGTTTCTTACACTTGATTTTTGCAATTTCAAGTATGACTATGGAAGGACAAGCTAAAATAGAGATTAAAAAAGAGAACTAGAATCATTCAACAAAATAAGTAGCTTAACATCCAAGTTACTAGTAATGCTGTAAGATGAGCATTAAAGAAGTCTTCAGCCATGGTATAAGAGTGCCTGGTTCAACTCAGAAGACATACTAATTCCGCTAAGGCAGACTCAGGTACGATCTCACTTAAAAGGGCCCTTCAGCCCTTCGACGGAGCCATCCAGAAAAGTCATCAAGACGATATTACAATTAGGTTTTAGTTCAAGGTGACCTGAGCTAATGGTAACCATATAAACAAAACCCACTAAGCACGCTTCTAGTAGAAATTATCGAATGAGCATCGCCTCTAGATAAAATGTCTGAGCCATGGGAATCTCCAAATGAAAAAAAGGGGGTGAATTAATGTATTATTTTCTTTCTCAGTTATATCTATATATTGGCAACACAAGAAGAAAATGGAAATTAAAATTGGAACCTCATTCATTTATGTCTATGTCAGTGATGATCATTGAAGTACTTCAGTCAATAATGTAACAGATTATGGATGTAAGGTGTTGCCCACATCTCAGTTTTAATTCAGTAAAATAGGAAATTAAAGGGAGAAACAACTATAATACGGTACTTATTATGTTGAGATTTGATATCTTTTCCTCACTTCTTAAAAAAAAACTTATTAATATAATTTCAAATCCTAATAATCCAAATTTTCTCTATTTAATATAAATTTCATTCGAATCAAATATATTTTGTAATTATAAATATTCAATCATTATATGAGTTTAAGCAGAATTTTTAAAGTGTTTAAAATCATACAAATGAGTTGAAGATGAATATTAATTTTTCACAAATATTAAACTTTATAAATGTTGAAAAA
>JANIHY010000001.1:23133748-23148749 GCA_027479065.1 Erythroxylum brevipes
TTGTATTAAATTTAAAATTTTTATAATGAATCAAATTTAAATTTAAAAGTTATATTCGTTTAAAAAATTTGAAAAATTTTCAATTATACTTTAGTTAAAGCCCATCCAACAGTTACAGTCATGGTACACATTCTCGATTTCAACGTAGTAACCAAGTAGTAGTGCGAAACAATAGCATACCAAGCCAATGTTGGTAGTTGAGTAGGCCTAGGCAAAGTCAATATCTGAAACTGGCAAGAAGCTAATTACCACCAATTTGTCCTTCTAATCACGCCCTTATATAGTATCTGCAAAGCTCCACACATCTTCATGACCATAAAGTAGTTTCCTCTTCAAATACCTAAATGCACATCAGAAATTCTGAATGCAATTTTTAAGTTTTTCTAAACTTTTAAACTAAGTTTTCAAGCATTCTCTTCCCCTAGCAATGGCTTCTCAAAATATTGATCATGAAAATTCCATAATTCAACCAAACCTCAAGTCTGATGTAGTAAGCATCCTTGCTGAAGACTCCCCCAAAGATATGTTGTTGGTCCCGGCAGTGACCACAGAACCTGTGTTAATCAAAGTTCCAGGAGTCGCCATCAGTCTTATAGACAGAAGCTGCTCTGTTGAGCTTGCTCAAGATGATCTCTATATTATCAGCCTAGCCCAAGGAGATGGCATCCCCACTGTGCTTGCCCGCGTCGGGGAGGAAGTTCAGTGGCTGTTAACCAAAAACACTACCACTTGGAAACTCCCTGGTTCAATTTACTTGTTCAAGCTCCCCTTCCCTACAGAAGGTGAAGATGACCCTATGCCAAGTGAGGAAGAGGGCAATAAAGATGATGTTGCCAACAAAAGTCTGGATTCTGACGGTGATAATGTGTCGGAGGATATGTTGATCTACTCTTTGACATTTGAGAGGAAAGATCCAGAGGATCAGTTAAAGGAATTTGATGGGATCTTGCAGACCTACAGCTACTTTTTGGTATATGAAACTCAAGAGCAGGAGGCAATGCAGGAAGAAGACGTGGAAAACAAGAAAGAAATTGGGCATTGCGAAGCATATTTTCGCCATGTAGAACCAGATATTGGAAAGTACGATAGCATGCCTGCTAAGCTAGTCGCAAAGGGCTCCACAGAGCTGATAAAAGGGATTCTTTCATATGGAGACTCGACCGTGGGGATGTTGGACTGGGTTGATCAGGTTATGAAGAAGAAGATGACTTCTAACTCAAAATCCCAGATTAATCCTGACACTTTGAGAAGGATTAGAAGGTAACTGGAGAACGATATATATTACTTGCATCTACACATATATACCTTGGCGATTCAGTACATTTAGTACCTATTTAAGTTAATTTTTCTTAATCAATGACCGTTAAAAATGTTTGAACTAATTAACGGGCTGCAGATAATACATGACTGCAGTTGGATTCATGATTGGATACTGGATCGAAACTAATTTCAATAATTGCTGAGGAACTGTCCAGTCGTTGCAATTACAGTGTAGATTGAAATTTAAACTACCATGTTCATTGGTTTACATATATATACAGGTATATTCAAATAATGATATGCATGGAATTGCAGGGTTAAGAGGGTGACAAGAACAACAGAGAAGGTGGTCACAGGGGTTCTCTCAGGTGTGGTGAACGCAACTTCAGCGTTTAACCGGACAGTTCTGAACACAAAACCGGCCAGGACATTCCTCAATAATTGCGCTCCAGGCCAATTCATCCAAGCGTCCTTCGAAGGAATCAGTACGTCTGTCATAATAATCCTCCAGTTTTTGTTTTTCCTGATGCATCTCATTGCTTTACCAAAGTCTGCGGATTAATTGTTTGCTTCCTTTCTTAATTTCTTACAATTAGATAAGGTGTGTGATGCTGCAGAAGAAGTTGGAAAGAATGTACTGTCAAAATCCTCCAACGTCACAACTAATTTAGTAGACCACAAGTAAGTTTGCGTTACCTGTCAAAAAGTTGGAGATCAACTCAATAAATAAAAGATTTATTTCTTTTTGAATATCTGTCGTATTAACTGTAGGTATGGAAAAGAAGCAGCAGAAGCTACAAGCGAAGGACTTGGTGCTGCAGGGCATGCACTGGGGACTGCGTTCGCAGGCTTCAGCATCCGAAAGGCATTTGATCCCTCCAATGTAATGAAGTCAGGCAATCAATTGGGCAAGTCTGCTGTTAAATCCGCTTCAGGCGTGAAGGCTAAACTTTTCAAGTGATCAGCTATGTTGAACTTAAGGCTATTTACACATTAAATTTCATGCTTCACCACCAATTATAAAAAAAAAAAGAAATCTATTAATTACGTAGTTCTGCCGATTTCTATAGCTGCTGTAATGCTGTGTTAGTAGAAACGTTGTTACTTTTGATCTGTATCTGTAGATTTAGCCGTGTTTATCTTAGTTTTAGAAGAGTGTCTAATGGAATTAAGTGCTGTACTTGATCGATTAGATGAATCGGTATCTTGTGTTTCTTTTGTCGAATAAGATTATGATATGGTTGCTTTTTTTTTTTTTGATGTCCCAAATCAAACTTCTGTGAGCACAAATTAAAGTTTCCTGATTTTTTTAGAAATTGATGGACCAACTAGTAATCCTAATGATTACATAATTTTAATATTCTTAATAATTACAGACAGTGATTATTAATATGTTTTACATATAAAGATTTTATCAATTTTCTAAATCAGGATCCAGAATATAAAATGGATCTAAAAATTTGTCAAGACTCAGTTCATACATCATCACTCTTTTATTCTTTTGGTTTCGGTCCAACATGGTATTGATCGAAATTTTGTTTAAATTTTGTTTGTCAAGCTTCAAATTTAGGCTAATTTAATAAAAATTATAATTCGGATGTAATAGTTTAATAGAATTATATATTTGAAAATTTAATTAAAAATTGATTAATATTTTTAAATAAATTAATAAGATTTTTTAAAACTTTTTTTGGACATGAAAATTATAATATTTATGTGAGATTTTACAAATCAGGTGATTAAAACAATCATAACATTCTCAACAAAACAAATTAACTTCAACATTCATATTATTCGTAATTTACTAGTTTGTATTGTATATCGTGCGAGAAGAGTGCACTATCACTCAAACATAGTGCAATTACCAACATGGGTAATTAATTATCGTATATAAAAATAAAAATCTTCAATTTTGTATCTTCATGATAGCTGACATTTCAATAACTAAAAGGAGTATAAAAAATATTGTTAATTAATTACTAAAATAGAGTGTAACTACTAACATGATTTAGTGATTATTATTTATCATATATGAAAACTAAAATCTTCATTAATTTCATTTTTATGTCTTCTTGATAGCTAATATTGCAGTAACCAACAAGAATTACAAAAGATCTCGTTAATTAATAACTAAAAACAGAGTACAACTACTTACATCGCTAAGTAATTATTATTTACAAAAACTAAAACCTTCAATTTTTATCATCGTGATAGCTGGCATTGCAACTACAAAAAACGATTACAAAACTCAAGTCAATTAATAACTAAAACGGGGAGCACTTGGCTAAGTAAATGTTAAACAGATGATTAAAAAATCAAGTCAATTGATGAGCAGAGCAGAATGCACATGGCTAATCAATTGTTATATGTGAAAACTAAAAAGTGCATTAACGTGTAACATAACAAATTTCTTGGTTGCTAGAACATGTAGACAAAGGGTACACAGGTATGTGAATGCAATAAGTTGACGATTTTTTTTAACAATACATTTTTTCTTATGTTTGAACAAAAAGTCTTCTTGAACATGTAAAGACCTAAGTATGCTTTACATTCCTTATATACGGTAATGTTGTCGCATGCAACCAAATATAAAAAGAAATTAACTTCTTACAATATAAATTAATGTAGTAGTTATATTAAAGAAATTAAAAATTACAAAAAATTAAAAAAATGAAAATATTCATATCTGAAAAATTAATAACGAACCTTAGTTTCGGATCACCTATGTTATCAAACTAATATGAATCATTTATATAAAATTAAGTTCATTAATAAATACTCATTGGGTGATGTTCTTTCTTAAAATTAAATGAATAGCAACATGTATTCTAATCACTCTTATTAACTAACAACATAGATACGATCTTAGCTTTAAGAACCAAGAGAAGCAGTGAGCAAGACAATACATATACGATATGCATTTAATATAGATAAGCATCTTTCCTAAAATTTTCAATCCCTAATGTAAATATGATAATCCTAATTGTCACTTTGGATTAGCCAAGTTGAACGTCAAATGCTACTAATCTGGCTGTAAATTAAATTAATCAATTCCTAGTTGTGCACCCTAGAGATCAATCAATTCAATCATAAAAAGCCTTTCAGAAGATACTTAATATTCATCAATGAAATAAACCTTATTCAGAAAATCTCACATATACTAGATAACAACGTGATTCCCTTCAACCAAGAAGAAGAATTTAGCTATTCATAACAGAAGTAAAACCTAACAGAAAAGTAGTAAGACATATTGTCTCCATCTTTGGAATTTTTCTAGTAAAATCCAAAACTCCTAAAATAAAAGAAAAACAACAGCTGAAAAACGTAAAAGATGAATATCTAGACGTGTCCTCTCTTCCCTCTTATCGTTGTCTTTATCAGATACATTTCCCACATAATCAGGCAGTAGATCCCCCACTAAAAGACAACAGCTTGATTCCTAAAATAATTAAAATCCTAGGTGTATCGAATTTGTTTTCAAATTAGATTCTATAGATAAGCTCTTTTCCTTGCTCGTGCCTATGCCTAGTCTATTTTTTTGCCAACTGGAAATTCGAATTAGCTTTACTTTTCTTGCTTCTTTTTCATTCAAATTCATCTCATATATGTTGAAAATCATCTAAGAACAATTAAAAAATAATTTCATTAATTTTAAATAAGAAATTCAATGCATTGAAGATATTTATATCCAAAGTTAGCAGAAAAAACAATTTATCAAATTCCCCTACACCAATATTTTGCTCGTCCTCAACAAACTATATTTACAATCAATTTTCCAACTAATCAACTTCCCTTATTCTAAATCTTACAACAGTACACTTCAAGAGTTAAACAATTTTGTAACCAATGAATACCCCAGAGTTAATCATTCAAGTAATATAAACAAAGTCAATTTAAGGCAATCGTATTTCAAAAACTAGCACTTAATTATAGTGAACTCTTACGAAATGAATTTCACTCAAATCATTCAAGTGCTTGTTGGTTCGATATTTCACTTAAACTCTTCTAATGCAAATATTTTACCATATGCTTGCTTTTTCACCACTTAAAATACAAACAAGCACAAGTCAAAAGAACTTTATTCAAGGTTGTAATAGCCTATAGGTAGAGATAAGGATTGATAAATGGAAAAGGGAAAAAATTATAAATATTAGCAAAGTGCCTAACCACTTATGGAGATACAAATTCAATCATAAAGGAGTCAACAATGCCATTCCCTAGAGATAGATTACTCCATAACTTGTTTTCCACTGTTGTATTAATATTTTTCTTTTCCTTTTTTTCTTTTCTTTTCTTTTCCTTTCTTTTTTATTTTCTTTTTCTTTTTTCATCAATGTACTGATATTTAAAGATAGAAGTATAACCCACAATTCAAATCTAAATCTCTTCAATTTCCTTTCATCTTGATCTTTTCCTTGCTTCCCATATCTCTCCAAATAAGTTTTACATAAATTATGGTTAGAATGCCTACTTACATTTATGATGGGTGAAGATATCAGAGGTTTTAGTTGTTTATTGTGGGTTTATCAAGAAAAAAGGGTTCAGCTCAAAAAATTTAACAAATGATATTGAATTAGGTTGGATTTTTAAGCTAAAGGGTTAAATCAAAGATGACCTTTATCATTTTTGTGCACCCACGTATAGATGTGTTATTTATTCGATTCCAAGCAAGTTCTAGAGAAAAATTTACCTTAGAAGATAATCACACATCATAGAAATACATATTGATATAGATGTTTCAATCTTTTAGGCCAAAAAACTCACAAGTTAATGCAGTTCACCACAATTATATGCCATGTTTAATCATATGATTGTCAAAACTTGACTAAGTGTATACATTTGTATTTCTTAACTAAGTGACATCTATTGTCTAAAACAAATTTAAATCAAGTTATGTGCACTACTTAAGTCATTAAAAATGGAAGTCTAGAACGTGTCCAAGTTTTTTTTTTGAAAATTAAAGAAATTGTATTACTAAATCTGAAAACTAGAATTTACAATCCTATTACAAGGATAATTACAAAAATACTACAACCACATCTATTCCACTACAATCATTCCACCCAAACCACATAAATAATCTAAATATACCACATCCTTCTAAGCTCCTGTCTAATGATGTCCTATTTCCCATTCACTATGATTACCTCTCTAATCAGGTTAACTATATGAGCAGTGAGCTCGTACTTATGTCGTTCCACTTGCTTAAATAAGCATCTATTCCTCTCCCTCCATAAGTGATATAGCACCATCTAGAACGAGGTCCTAATGATGAGACCATCCTGCCTTCCTGGTCTTGTATTCCTGATAACATCATTCAACACCTCATTCCATTCATAGGAGAAATTCTGAATCCTTATCATTTGCAAAATTATGCTCTACACCGCTTGGGTATATTCACATTCAAAAAACAAGTGATTTCTACTCTCATTAATATGTTTACACAACACACAAATGGGATCATAGCTACCAAACCATCGGTCCTTAATTCTCAATCTATTTTTAGTAGCCAACCATAAGAAAACAATAGATTTAGGACTTAATACCTGCTTTCATACCAAAGAAGCCCATGGCACCTCTTCCTACAGCTCTCTCCCTAAGTCATGTGCTGATATGGTCGTGAATTCTCCAACTTGATGGGCTGCCCAAATCCTCTTGTCCTTCTCATTTCGAAGTAGCACACCATTCATATACTGGTCAAGTAGTTGGCCAAACCTGCAACTATTCAATCATGCCCTCTCCCGAACTACCCATGCCACCAATACTTCCTTAGAGATTCGGTTTCTAAATATAAATAAATCATTGCTCATCCAAAGAGGGATGAGTTCATTCCAATTATCAGACCAGAAACTTGTATCCTCTCCATTCCCAACTCTACTTTTAATAATAGGATAAATCAATTCTCGTAACTGCAACAAACTTTTAAAAATCCAAGAATGTTTATACCTTGACTGAATTTACCAAAAACTTTACCCATTAAGGCGATAAATCTGCACCCACTTAACCCACTTCGATTCTTTGTCCGCAAATAATTGCTAGATTCTCTTCATAAGCAAGACCTTTTGCATCTGTGTGATCTTGTTTTTTTTGGCACTAAAATATCACTCTATTTTACTTTAGCTCCTTTACAATTGTCATGCTTACCAGTCCATAAGAAAGATTTCAATATGCTCTCCATTTCTTTTATAACTCTGTTCAGAATTTCCACGTGAGCAACCCAGTGTATATGCATACTATTCAACACTGAAACAATTAGAGTAACTCTAGCAACAAATGATAGAAACCGATTCTGCCATGCATTGATAGGACTTTTCACATTTTGCAACAATGGCATGAAATAAAAAAACCTTGGCTTACCCGAAGTGATTGGTAATCCTAGATACCTTAACGGTGTTTCTTAGAGAGGCAACCCCACCAACCTACTAATCCACTCCCGATTAAGAACATCTGAAGACAAAAAAATTCCAATCTTTTGTATATTCATTTTCATCCCCAACCACCTAGAAAAGGTGTTCATTAGATTCATCATCATCTCTAGGACATGTGGTTCAGCCTTACACAGTAATATCACATCATCAACATACAGTAAATGTTACAGTTTTAGTTCCCTACATTTATAATGGTACTGATATAACCTATTACACTTCACCATTTTAGTCAATAGCCTTGAAAGACCCTCCATCGCTAAAGTGAATAGATAAGGGGAGAGAGGGTCCCCTTGCCTAATCCCTCTAGTGATCCTAAATGGCTTTATGAGAATCCCATTAATCAATACACTCATAGAACTAGTTTGAATACATTGAAGTATCCAGTGACAAAATTGTGTAGGCAAACCAATCCCTTCCAAGCAGTCCTTCAGCTATCCCCATCTGATCGTATCATAAGCTTTATAAAGATCAATCTTTAAGGCACAGTTGTTAACCTTTTTGCCTGTATGATAATCTCCCGATAATTCTTGAAGCAACGATATGTTATCCTCAATACTTCTCAAAGGAAGAAAAGCCCCTTGGGCATTGCTAACTACTTCAGCCAATAGACTCTTCAAACGTTCTACTAAAAGAGAAGATATTATTTTATACACCATTGTGCAACACGAAATCGGACGATAGTCTGTAATCCTTTCTGGTCGCTCCTTATTAAGAATTAAACATAAATAAGTATAGTTGATCCCCTTCAAAAGTTTACCGGAAAAAAAAAACTCTAATACCGCTTGCGTTAACAGCTGACTTGTGATATTCCAAGTCTGTTGAAAAAAACTAGTCGAGTAACCATCAAGATCAGGCACTTTTGAACCATTTAGTCGAAACAAGGCCTCCTTCACTTGTTAAGCTGAAAAGGAGCATTTAACATTTCCAGTCTATCTTGACATGGAGTGAACTCCAACACATCCTTAACCTCAAATCCATTCCCTGTAACTTCATAATTTTCCATAAGTTGTACAAAAAACTCCTTGATGTGTTCAAAAACTGTTAATTGTCCACGCAGTACATTACCCCCCGCGTTCGTCAACTCAGTAACTATATTTGTATTACGTCTTGCTAGGATAGCCGTTTGAAAGAACTTGGTGTTGATGTCTCCTTTCTTAAGCCAAGTTTGTCTCGCTTTTTGTTTAAGAATGTAATCATTCAATTTCAAAGCCTCTTGGTAATCATGCATTTGATTAGCCTCAAGCACTCGTAAACTCTCATTAAGGGGGTCCCTATAACACTACTTTTGTATCTTAGCCAAATTGGCACCCAGCTCTTAGATATTTCTAGTTCTATGCTTACTAAACTCTTTGATAACTCGTTTTGCCAACTTCAATTTTTGCATCAACTGAAAAACTTTATATCCTTGTACATCAATCCTCCAAATCTACTAAATCGTCTCCATAAATCCCTCAACCTGAAGTAATCCATTGAAAAACTGAAATGGAGCCCTATTCCTATTTCCATCACCCGGTTGCTGAATTAGAATGGGTGCATGATCGAAAAATTCTGGTTCTCCAATCACAACTGAAGCAAGCAGGAAAGAGCTAAGCCACTATTGATTTACCAACGCTCAATCAAGCTTCTTCCTAATGAACATATTACCTTTTTGTTTATTTTCCCAGGTGAACCATCTACCACTTCCTCTGAGATCCACTAGATCAGTGCTAAGAAATAACTGATTGAGTTCAACTCCTGCTCCTCCATGAAATCTCACACCTCCCTCAACTTCAGTAGAATTATGGAAGCAATTAAAGTCTCCTACCACCATCCACAGTCCTTGCATTCCGGCATGTATCTCCAGTATCTCCTTCCACAAATTAGCTCGTTGGAAAGCAAAATTTGAGGCATATATTAATGTAACCACAAAATGAAACTTCCCAATTATCTCACACTGGAAATGCATAAATTGATCCACCATCTCGAGCACATGAACCTCCACTTTGTCTGAATTATACCAATATATTATCCTACCATTATAATGGTGAACATGGTTTGAAATGAAACTTCATTTATTCCCCAAAAAGGCTACTCCCTTTTGATCAGCTTTGGCCTTTATTCTTGTTTCGAGAAGTCCTACCAAAATAGGGTTTTTATCCGCTACTAATTTCTTAACCATCAGCTTTTTAAGGGGGTCATTCAGCCCCCTCGTGTTCCAAACTAATATCGACATAAAAAAGACACTCAGGGTACTCACCCCTTTGTGTTTTTTTCCTTCCCTTTCTTCCTTTCCATAGCTCTTTTAGCCAGCTCCACCGAAACCTGAATAGTCTCCCCCACCTCATTGTCTGAACCCGCTTCTTGCCGATTGCTAGTACTAGGTTCTGTGTCTTCATTGCCTAATCAATTGCAAACAAGTCAATAAGCATTCAAATTTTTTTAACAAAGATTCTTAACTATCGGTTACATGGAACATAACCCACCTCCACACCTAATTCATACATTATCCCCAATGTAATGACATAAGATAAAAAAAGAGGAAATAGAAAAGAAGAGAGAAAAGAAAGCTTCTCTATTAGTTGAGCGCCAAAATCATAGGGTTGGTGGGTAAGGAGGTTGGAATCCTTAATGTGCCCAATATGCTATAAAATTGTGCTCCATTCGGTGCTTGGAGAGGATGGTTACTACTCGGTGTATCTGTGACAACCTGACTCTTTGTGATTTCACATGAGTTGGAAGGGATAGCTGGGTTCGAATTAGTGAAGGATATCCTTCCATGACTCATGTCAATGATTCCCATCCTTTTCGAGTGTGATTCCTCGTTAAAGGGCCTAGTGTTAGTTCGAACATTGGAAGGATTGATGGATTTGGTGTTGTAGCCGTGGTGTCCAATGGAGGTTGGTTATGTACAATGACATGATTGGTTTTGCTAATCTGTGTGAATCACTCTTCTTTTGTGGCATGGTTCCAATTGTTATGCTTTTGTAGTCTTGAAACATAAAAATGCAAAAACAAAACCAACAAAAATTTTGACTAGAAAATGGGTGGGTTGCGGTGAGAAGAAGGGTAAAAGGTTGGGTTTTCATTGGAAAGATGTGGGTGTTCACTAATTCGGTAGTGGGTGTGTGAAATTGTGAGTGAGTGAAGGTAAGATCAAGAAATAAATGAAAGTGGGGAGGTAAAAATGGGATGGGTGGTAAAATAATAGTGAGTGGTAGGAAAGGAATTTTTTTATAATTAGAATTGAAAATATTAACAAATGAAAATACTAAAGAGAATGGAATAAAATTGACAGCTGAAACAAAACGAAGTAAAAATAACATTGAACATGAAATTTTTGGGTTGCCCCCAAATGCGCTTCTATTAATTCGTTAGTTAGACATGTTTGTCGACTTACCTTATCAAAGATAGATTGGAGCTACCAACTCTATCTCTTCCACATTCTCAATTGGAGAGTTCTCATAGTATGGTTTCAGATGGTGTCCATTAAACTTAAACACCTTGTAAATGTCTAAACTTTGAATTTCTACCGCACCATGAGAAAACATGTTAGTAATAATAAATGGTCTGAGCCAGTAAGATCATAATTTTCCTGGAAATAACTTAAGCTTTGAATAATAAAGAAGAACTTTTTGTCTTACTAAAAATTGCTTCCTAAAAATCATCTTATCATGAAAAGCTTTAGTTTTTTTCTTATAATTTTTTTTACATTTTCATAAGCTTCATTATAGATCTCTTCCAACTTTTGCAATTGCAACTTCCTATTGTTACTAGTCTCTACCAAATCCATATTTAACTGTTTCACAGCCTAGTAGGCTCTATGTTTTATTTCCGTAGGCAAATAACAAGGTTTACTTAAAACTAACCTGTATAGTGACATGTCTATTGGAGTTTGTAAGCAGTCCGATATGCCCACAAGGCATCATCTAATCGTAAGCTCCAATCTTTTCTATTTATCACCTTTTCTAGTATAAACTTAATCTCCCTATTGGACACCTCAGTTTGTCCACTTGTCTGTAGATGATATGATGTAGAAACCTGGTGTGTGACACCACATCTCTTCATCAAAGCCTAAAAAATCCTATTACAAAAATAGGTCCTTTGTTCACTAATGATAGCTCGAGGTACTCTACATCTGACAAAAATGTTAGATTTGACAAAATCTATAACAGTTTTAGCATCGTCAGACAAAGTAGCCTTAGCTTCAACCCATTTCGAAACATAATCCACAGCAAGCAAAATATAATTCTTATCAAAGGAAGAGGGAAAATGACCTATAAAGTCTATTCCCAGACATCAAAAATCTCACATACCAAAATGTTAGTAAGTGGCATTTGATCTCTTGATCCCAAGCTTCTTGTTCTTTGATAACGATCACAAGACTTACAAAACATGTAAGAATCATAAAATAGCTTAGGTCAAAACAGTCCACATTCAAGAATTTTACGAGTTGTTCTTTTAGGGCCAAAGTGTGCCCCACATACAAATGAATGACAAAATTTAATATGGAAAAATTTTCATCGTTTGCAACACACCTTCTAATAATCTAATCAACATAAAATTTTCAAAGATGAGGTTCATCCCATATATAATATTTAACCTCTCGTTTAATTTTATTCTTTTGAGCTCTAGATAAATCATTAGGTAAGGACTTAGTTACCAAGAAATTTACTATGTCAGCATACCATAGAATTACCTGTTGAATTGCGAAGAGACTTTCATCCAAAAATTTGTCTTACAAAACATTAGGTGCATTGGTTGAAGTGATCCTGCCGAGATGATCGGCCACAAAATTTTCAACTCCCTTCTTATCACGTATTTCCAACTCAAATTCTTGTAAGAGTATGATCCACCGAATCAACCTTAGCTTTGCTTCTTTCTTATTCACCAAATATTTCAGAGTTGCACAGTCTGAATAAATGACCACCCTCATATCCCATAGGTAAGACCCAAATTTTTCCAATCCAAAAATTACAATCAAATATTCTTTATCTATCATGGAATAATTCTTTTGAGCATCGTTAAGTGTCATAGAAGTATAGTAAATGACATGAGGTACTTTGTCCACCTTTTGCCCCAAAATTACTCCAACTGCATAATCCAAGGCATCGCACATTAGTTCGAAGGGAATGTCCCATTTCAGTGGCGGAATAATTGGAGCTGTAGTGAGTCTTCAATCTTGCATGGCTCATCAAAATCAAATTTCACGTCTTTTTGGAGTAGTCTACACATGGGTTGCGGAATCTTCAAAAAATCTTTGATAAATCACTGATAGAATCTTACATGACCAAGAAAAGAGCAAATTTCTTGCACAATCATGGGTTAGGTAAAGATCTGATAACATTTATCTTAGCTTTATTGACCTCAATTCCCCTATAAGAGATTGTATGATCCAAAATTATCCCTTGATCAACCATAAAATGACATTTTTCATAATTTAAAACCAAATTAGTCTCAATGCAATGTTTAAGCACTTTCTCAATGTTAATAATGCATGTTTTAAAAGATTATGCATAAACCATGAAGTCATCCATGAAAACTTTCATACAATTCTCCACAAGGTTAGAGAAAATACTTACCATATATCTTTGAAATGTCACTGGTGCATTACACAACCCAAATGACATTAAATGTACCAAATGGATATGTGAAAGGTGTTTTCTCTTGATCCTTTAGTGCAACCAAAATCTGGTGATACCCTGAATAACCATCTAAATAGAGTGAGATTTACCTGCAAGTCTTTCAATCATTTGATCAATAAACGGAAATAGAAAATGGTCTTTCCTAGTAACTGAATTTAGCTTCCTATAATCTATGTAAACTCTCCACCCATTTTGAATACGGGTGGGTATCAACTCACCATCATTATTTTCTATCATAGTTACCCCAGTTTTCTTTGGAACTACCTAGACTGAACTTACCTGGTTGCTATCTGAAATAGGATAAATGATTCCAGCATCAAGAAGCTTCAAGATTTCCTTTTTCACCACTTCCATTATGGGTGGATTCAAACGACGTTGGGGTTGCCTTACCTCCTTGGCTTCATCTTCTATCAATATTCAGTGCATACAAATGGTAGGGCTAATATCTTTTAAATCAGCCACTGTCCATCCGAAGGCTTCTTTGTGTTGTCTTAGCACTTGAATCAATTGGTTTTTCTGTAAAAGAGTGAGTTTATTTGAGATTATAACAGGTAACGTTTCTTGCTCACCCAAAAATAAGTATTTTAAATGGCTAGGCAAATTCTTCAACTCCAATGTAGGTGGCTAAATCATCGAAGGTAGAAGCTTTGAGTTGTTCCGTGACAGCTTCACATATAGCAATTCCTTCATCACTTGCTTTGTTTTCTCCAAATGACAAAACAACCCCTCAAGTTTTTTTTGGGTAGTAATGACTCTTTAATTGCTTGCCACTGTAATGCATCTCCCATTTCCAAAATTGTTTCAAGTTCATCTCTTCCATTTAATGATGAATTTTCTTGCACTTAAGTGTCAATAAAGTCTACAGAAACAACATGCTGTTCATCATCCGGAAACTTCATAACATTGTATATATTGAATTTAATTAATTCACCATCAAATTCCATAGTCAATGATTCATCATGAACATCAATTTTTTGTTTTAGTGGTTTTCAAGGATGACCTTCTAAATAAAATTGGAGTTGAAGAAGATACATCATCACTCTCCATCTGTAAAATATAAAAATTAGTTGGAAAAAGCATTTCACCCACTTGAACTAAGATATCCTCTAACACACTCTTTGGATAAGCATTTGAACGATCCACCAATTGAATCACTATATCAGTTTCTTTGAGAGGCCCCATGTTTAAAGACTTGTAAACATCATAAGACATGACATTTATTGATGCACCCAAATCTAACATACCTTTTTCAATTCTCAAATTACCAATTTTACAAGGGATAATGAACATACCTGGGTCTTAACATTTAGGTGGTAACTTTTTCTTTTATAATATAGTTGAAACATTCTCCCCCAATTGAACTTTCTCATCAAATTTCAGTTTCCGTTTGGAAGTACAGAGTTCCTTAAGAAATTTAACATGATGGGAGATTTGTTTAATGGAATCAAGCAAAGGGATATTTACCCGTAATTTGCTGAAAGCCTCTCATATTTCTTTCTCTTATTCCTCTTTCCTTGGCTTGGTGAATCGACTAGGAAAAGGAGGTTTTATAACAAAAGTTTGCAAACCTGTCTGTGTCTTCTCTGACTGATCAAGTGCTTCCTTTGTTGTTTCTTCTTCAACTTCTCTTTTGGAGATTTTTGGAGATGGTTTCTTCAATTCCTTACCACTCCGCAACATGACAGCTTTGAC
>JANIHY010000001.1:23172063-23183335 GCA_027479065.1 Erythroxylum brevipes
GTTTTTAATATTATAATTTTTTAATAACAATAGAAATAATTTTTAAAATGGTATTGAAAAATCGGGTCTTATATGTTTCTAGTTTGCATAAAGGTATACAAAATCTTTACGAATTTGTAAGTTTAATCTGATTTTAGTTGATATAAATAAATTCTTTTGGTTTTTGTTTAAAATTTCAAGGTATCCAGAGTTTAGAGCCAGCGAGGATTTTGTTTCTTTGACTAGAAGTCATCATCACCCAATCTGAAATCTCGCAATGAAACAGGGTCTGGAGAGGTTCGACAGTACGCAGCCTTACCCCTACATAATAGAGAGGCTGTTTCCGGAGTGGATTAGTAAAATGTTCCAAGTGAGTCTGAACATCATCAGAAACAGTAAATAAAGTAAATTCATGTGGTTTGGAGGCAATGGAGACCACTGAAAAAGTGAAAAACTAAATCATGGTCATTCAGTACACAGTTGGTTGGCCGGTGGGTTGGAGGGGAGAGTGACTTGTCGGTTCTCACTCATTTAAAGTTGTTGTTCACGTCACTCAATAAACAGTCTTTGAATTATGTGGCATATAGTTTTAACCATGAAGCTGTAGTCTCTAAAGAAAAAGTAATCTGACTTCCTTTCATGACCATCCTGTTTGCCTGATTTTCCAATTCTGGGGAGCTGTCACTGAGAACTACGTACCAAAAGTAAAGCTGAGCGGAATGTGCTAATTAAATAGAGTCTTTCTGCAATAGGCAAGTTGGAGATATCAGGAAGAGTCAAGAGAGACCATACCCTATATAAATATCTTTGTTCCTTTTTTTTTTTTTTCCCTCGAATGAAAGGTAAACTGAAGCCAAACTATAAGGATCTTCTCAGGATAAGGCCGATTCTGGTACATTGGCTTCTATTAATTTATTTTCGTGGTTTGCATCTATATAAGTAAAGATTACTGCAAATACTTTTGGATTTTGGTTGTAGGAAGCTGACATATAGTTGCTGCAGACCTGCAGGAAAATTTACTATTGTTTTCATTAAATGTAGTTCTATACAATTGACTGGGTAAATAATTTAACTAAAATATGTAATTTATTAATTATGATACATTTAATAATTTGACTAACGTGTGTTTGAGTTGCGAATTTTATTGATATAAAAGAATTTAATGTCAAATTATTTATCTAGATAATTTATGTGGCAGACAAGCTTCACGAAACTGATAGTTAGAGCTTAACGAGTAAAAAAGACTGATGGGTTGTTACTTGGGACGCTTTAAGATTCAGACTGAGCTACCAGAAGCAGAAAATGGGAATTTAAGAGAAGACAAAGAGGAATCTAAGGTAAGGCATGGACGTTATGCCACCATCTCAAATTCTTTAATCGTCTTCTTCATCACAGGTCTGCTTAAAGCATGTGATCCTTTCATATTTTAGCATAGTATTGAAAGATGGAGGAAATATTACGTTACTCGGCTGTGTATGAAACTTTATGGAAAAAATCAAATTGGTATTACACTTAAAAGAGTCTGCTGCTACTTGGTATTGTCTTCATTACACTATGCATAGGGCACTAAGGAAATTAGTGTGACTTTGGAATGAGGCAAGACCTCTGAAGAAAGTTGGAATAAAAAGAAGAGAAAAGGTACCCACTGTCCACTAGTTTAAGCTACATGCGTAGGCTGGTCGAATATCGATTGGTTAGCTGGTTGGTTGAAGAGAAAGAAAAGAAGAGTTCTTGGCTCTAACACATGACTAAATAAAGTTTGTCTAATTGACTGAAACTGACATCAGTTCATTTTGAACATTTTATTTATATGACCTTTTTTCCTTTAAAGAATGAAAAGAACAGACCCACTAGCCATCATTTTCTTTGTAAGAACATTTTTAATTTAATATGAGTTTTATCTTCTTATTAACTTGTTTTTTACTTTTGAGAAGAACATATGCTTGTAAGTGGGATCTGGGGAGACTTGTGAGCAGGTCCACGTATAGCAGCACTTTGGTGCAATGGAGTCGTTGAATAATTATGTCTCGATGTCCCACCATATTCCTTATCATGTCAAGCATCGAAAAGTCTTGAGCATTATAGATTCTCTTTTCTTTCTTTTTTTTTCTTACCAAGGATAATAAAACAAACAAACCTCACACAGCTCAAACTATAAACACCTTACTAGCACAGTATTCTGCGGTACAAAACTTCTTACTTGTCTCGGTGGATGAGCTCCGTAATGACCGTCGGAGGCTCCTGAAATATATGCAGGCCTGAGCTTGATAAAATTACAAGAGAAGCTACACTATCGGCCCACTAGTTTTCTTCGCGATATATATACTGAAAATGCACCTCCCATGTTCAATAGATTAAACCAAGGGTACTTGCTACCAAAAAATTATCTTTAGACAAAATTATATTGAAAGAGGAAAAAATATTAATCACCTCTAATAATCCACTTCAACGACAACGCGTCGATATCCAAGCGTCCATGTTAGTGTAAGGTCCGAGTGGACTTTCCAGAGTTCGACAGTTAGTGGCGAATCCCTTCCAATGTTTTGTAGAAATCCACCACACCATTATCCGTGGTAGTCCCTAATTAATCCTCCAGCAGTAACAATATTAGATCCTTGTTTAACCGCTCCATCTGTATTTAATTTGACCCAATCTTTTGTCGGTTTGGTCCAACCAACTAAATTGCCCACAAGCAAACCCTATGTCTTAAACATGCAACTTTCCATAACTCTTACCCTGACCATCCAATCAATGTAATCTATAATGGCTTTGGTACCTTCTTCCGGCCAAACAAATTCGACCTAAAAAAAGGCTTTTGTTTCTCCATTGCCATAAAAACCAACATGCAACTCCATATATTGTAACCCAATCAACTTACTTTATTTGTGGTGCTTCATAAGGTTGGATTTTACCCACATCGCCTCATCTTGTTGAAAAAATTCCATATCAACCACCTCAGAGGGGAATTTACACCAGAAGGCTTTTACTCTCAGACAATCCCATAAAACATGCAATGTTGACTCTTTTTACCCACAGAGGTGACAACTACTATCTATTGTGATATGTCAAGCTACTCGCTGTTGATTGATCAGTAGTTTTCTCTTAGCCAGTAACTAAAGGAAGGTCCTAATACATTGGGGCCTAACCCATTTCCAGATTAACTCCCATATTCTATTATTAGCATCCTTGTTACTAACTTTGATTAAGTCATAAGCTGACACCGCTGCAAACCTCCCATGATCAGTATGTCCCCACACTAGCTTATCTTCCTCTATGCCTTTTACATTAGGACGGATCATTGCAATATCTATACATATTGTGGAAGAAAAATATTGTTGGAACAAATTTCACTGTCAGGTGCTGACTTAATTTGCAAAATCCTCAATTGTAGCAGAAAGAACGCTATCAAGAATTGAAGAGCTCATCACGAATATCAATGGTCCCCAACCATTCATTCAATTATCCAGCTACAAGAAAATACGTTTGCCATTACCCAGATTCTATTTTATACCTTGTCATACAAACCACCAAGTTGCAGATATCCCCCTCCAAATGACCGAAGCCCCTTTCCTATCTAGCGTGTAAGGGATATGATATGTATCTATTCAATATTTTGCCCTTAGGATCTAGACCCATAAAGTTGTGCGTTGAGTAATCAAAGCCCAGCCTAACTTTGTCAATAGTGCATCATTAGAAGAACGAATGTGTTTAATGCGAATGCGTTTAATGTTTAGGCTCCTTGCTTTTTTGGGCTGACACACTGTCGCCCATTTAACTAAATGCATTTTCCTATGCTCGTCTATTAAACCCTATATAAAATCCCTCACGATTCCCTCCAAATCATCGCAAAGTTGCCTCATAATTCTCACCATTTGCATTGTAAAAATTGGGAGGGACAAAATTACTGATTAGTTTAAAGTTACTCGCCCCGCTAGAGACAAAATCCTTGCACGCCATCCTACATATGCATTTTCTCGAGAAACATTCTTGGAGAAAAAATCCAAACTTTAGCAGTATTAACTTTTTGTCCTGAAGCTTTACAAAATACCTCCAAAGTCATTGCTATCACTTGAGTCTGTGATCCCGTAGCTTCAGTAAACAAAATGAGGTCATCTGCAAAGAAAAGAAGGGAGATGTGAGGTCCTATAGGACTTAGCTTTATCGGTTTCCAAATTTCGTATCCTACCTCCTTCGAAATAAGGTGACCTAGTCTTTCCATATATAGCACAAAAAGATAAGGCAAGATCTAATCGCCTTGCCGAATATCCCTTGAGGGATTGAAGAGATCAGTAAAGGTGCCCTACCAAGCAACTTGCATAGACACAGTCGTCACACACTTCATAATCACACTGATTAAATTTTCAGGTATCCTAATGTCCGTTAAAGTGTTTTGTATAAAATCCCAGCAAAGTCGGTCGTATGCTTTTCCAAATCTACCTTGATAGCAAAGTACATTGTTTTTCGGTTTTCTTTCGCATCGAATGAATGACCTCTTGGGCGATGATAATATTATCAGTTATTTGCCTTCCAGGTATAAAACTGCATTGATTCGCCTCCACTAGATGATCCAAATGGTTTTTCAATCTATTCACAATAACTTTAGAAATAATCTTGTAAAGCATAGTACAGAGGCTAATTGGTCGAAATTGAGAGATACTATTCGGAGAGGAGATTTTGGAGATCAATACCATAATGGTTTGATTCAGATCCTTTACCCATCGTTCCAGTCAAAAGACTTCCTGGATATATACGTCACCATTTTTAGCCCTACCTTCCCAATTGATTTTGAAAAAATAATGCATTGAAACCATCGACATTAGGGGCTTGATTTGAATTCATGTCAAAAACTACCTTATTGAAACCGCCCTACCTTCCCCAGTTGATTTTGAAAACATAATGCATTGAAACCATCTATACCAGGGGCTTTATTTCGATTCATGTCGAAAACCGCTTTTTTGATTTCGATTTCGTGGATTGGAAGGGTTAAGTCATGAACTATTTCCTCTGATAGAGAGGAACGACTCATGAGACCAGAAACCAGTGCATATTCCTATCTTTGTTAGTATAAAGTTGGACAAAAAACATCCTGGCTAATAGACGTAGTTGCTCTGGATTAGATATCAATGACCCATTAGAAGCAATGAGCCACTCTGTCTTCATTTTCTTTCTTTCTGATAGAGTGATAGTGTGGTCATATTTGGTATTCTGATCACCATTCGAAATCCATTCACATCTGGCTCTCTAGTGTCAAAAAATTTCCTCCTCACACAGTACCTACATCAATTCCCCACTCAGTTTTTCCTTCATGACTAAGAGTGAATCCAAATTGCCGACCTTTATGGCCCTCTGAATTCATTCCAACTATGTTAACGGTCTATTTTTTATGGAATATATTGCCAAAAACTAACTTATTCCATCTCATAAGGTGGTTAGAGAATTAGGCTAAAGATTTACTCAACATCTCCTCTACTGGTAACCAATGCTCTGCTACCATATCATCAAAACCTGCATGTGTTAGCCAAGCATTTTGGACTCGAAACACTGGAATCTCTCTTATTCTTGGTTAGGGTCTTTGCAAATGAATCAGCATAGGTCTATGATTTGAACCAAGAAAGGGTAAATGATGATTCAACGTTTGAGGAAAATCCTGTAGCCAAGACTTTGAACCAAAAACTCTATCCAGCCTAGCTTATGCCGTTCCTCTCCACCAAGTAAACTTTGATCCAACAAATCCCAAATCATGTAGTCCACTCCCATGCACCCATTCCTTAAATTGTTTATTCACCACCCGCATTGACTTTATTCCACCCCGTTTATATGAGATCTCAATTTTAGCATTAAAATCCTCTCCCATAAGCTAGGGTCTATGAATAGAACATCCTACCCATCTTAAAACTGGCTAGATAATGGTTTGAGAAGAGAATTACGGGCTAGCATAAACTATTGTAAAATCGAATGAGCAATGAGCAAGAATCAAACTTGTATAATAATAATAGAGGCATTGATTTCCATATATTATAAAAGAAAAAAGGAAGAGAGAACAAAAAAGAAGAAGCATTGATTACTTTGATGAACTCCTCAACCAACTTCATCACCCCTCTAGTCAACAAAACATTATAAAATATCTCGCCAAAGATAAACAAAAGTGGAAGGACAGCGTAAAGAAAGAGGAGAAGATAAAGTAAAAGAGAATTCGCATCAACTCTTAACTCTTCCTTTCTTTCTATGTAAGCCCTTTTATTGTTTTTACACCCATTTCTTGGTCCTCTATGAAAGTTTCTGTCACTGCAAACTCCTTCTGTTCATTTCCCTTTTAGCTTCTTCATGCATAGGGAAGCTTTCCCATCGATTTCTTTTAACATTTCTTCGTTGCCAAGGTAGAACTGTTTTAGCTTCTATGTTCTTCATGTAGAGTGCTCAATCCTGTTTCAACTTGTTCTAATTAAAGAAGGGTAACCGAGTCTGGAATGGCATCACTTGATCTCCCAAAAACTTGGATTCCGTACATGAACAGCACTGACTGTTCACAAGGATTTTGCAGCTTGTACTGTCCACAATGGTGTTACATTATCTTCCCACCTCCTCCTCCTCTTGAATTCCCCGATGACAGTTCCAACTCAAATCTCTCCCCTCTTGTCATTGCAATTATTGGCATTCTTGCAAGTGCTTTCCTTCTTGTAAGCTATTATGCCTTAATATCCAAATACTGTAGAAACCATGAATCAGCAAGAAGAAGACATAACAATGGAGGAATTGAGGAGCTAGAGGACAATCACGACAACCCTTCTCTTCACGAACCTTGGTACACTGCAACAACTGGGTTGGATGAGGCTCTTATCAAGTCCATCACAGTATATAAGTTCAAGAAGGGTGACGAGCTGATTGAAGGCACAGATTGCTCAGTGTGTCTCAGTGAATTTGCGGAAGATGAGAGCTTGAGGCTGTTACCCAAGTGTAGCCATGCTTTTCATGTTCCCTGCATTGACACATGGCTCAGGTCTCACTCCAATTGTCCTTTATGTCGCGCTAACATTATCTTTATCAGTGCTTCACAGCCTCTATTGCCTTCTCCAGCTACAGAGAGTCCCGAGGCTAATGAATCTTTGCAAGAAACCCAACAAACTAATGATCAAAACACAGCTCTGACACAAGAAGATACAGAAAGATCATCAGCAGCTGGGGGAGAGGAAGCATCAGTCCACAATACTGGGGATGTTCAAAAGTCAAACTCCAGCCAAATGAGGGTTTTCAGTGGAATGGAGGCGAAGGACACCATAATCGAGATAAGGGAAGATGGTCATGAGCATTTCAGACGATCTGTTTCAATGGATCATTCATGTCAAAGCTGCGTTTCAGTTGCAGATATTCTACGAATGAATCAGGAAGATGAAGTCACAAGTTCAGTGGAAGATGGTTTTGAAGATGTTGGCACATCATCATCAAAACACGTAATGCATAAATCTAGTTATAAGAGACGAGTCTTGCAGAGTGTACTGGGTCCTGTGACACTGAAAAGATCATGGTCTAGTGGAAGATTTTTTCTCAGTGGCCAAGGAAGAGTTAGTGACTCCGTTAGTCCTGTCTAGTTCACATTCTCCTTTCATCTTCGATTTTTTGTTTTTTCCTTTCAATATCCCAAGGATTATAATTCGAAGATTAATATAAATGATACGGTAAGTATAGGAGCTATTTTGAGATGAAGCTGTTACCATATAATGACACTAGTGATTGATTTGATGATTATTTTAACTTCTTTCCTTTCTCTTCCGTGTGAAAGTTTTTACAAATTCATGCACCTAATGGAGTGATTCAACCATGGCCGACAACAGAAAAGGACAAATAAATATGATACAAAGTTTCTGGGTTGTCAGGGAAGGCTTAACGAAGAGTAATTCAAATAACTACAGAGGAAGAAAATGATGTCAGAAAGAGAGAAGGAGAATGTTAAGGGAGAGAGAAAATTTGAAGCCCATGCTCTGATTGCTTTATTCTTTCTCTGTTACATATATAGAAATTTCTAGGGAATACAAAAAAAAAATTTCTGACCCTAGTTGTTAGTTGGCACAATCATATAATAGATTTTATTTATGTCAAAAAGAACTCGGTCGACTCGACCTGATCTGATATTGACCCTAGTTGACTGAGCTACGGGTAGGTCACTAGCCGACCATGGTAGGCTCAGCCGGGCCACAAGCCAAGGTCAGGCTAACCCGACTGTTACTCATTTTAAAAATTTTCATTAAAAAAAAAAACTGGTTGATTAACTCGTGGTAGAGCCAGGCCGGGCTCCGGCATTTACATATCTAATATGGCTGACAATTTTAGCCTTTCTTGCATTCCTTGTAGTCAAATTAGATGTGGAGATAGTTGGGCCTGTTAAGCTTGGGCTCATAACATTGACACCATTTTCAAAAAGATCTTTGTCCGAAATCCTTTTGAATTTCATTAATATTAGGTTTTAGACCCATAAATTAACTATAAAAATATATAATAGAAAAGAAGTAATGTAATAGGCAATTTATTGATAGGTATCATTTATATTGAGTATTGACATAAAAGATTTAAATATATAAGTAATGAAATAACAAATTTAGCTAATTACAAATCAAAAATTTTAAAGTTTAAATACCTAAGATAAAAGCAACAATCTAAACAAACTTGGACAACTAAGAAAAAATAAGACCACATTTTAAGCAACTTTAACCATTCTCCAACAATTAATTAGTTCTCATGTAGCATTTGAAATGGGTTGGTCCTCCCACTGAAAAAGGTCCACAAAAGCACCTAGCCAATTCATTGGGCTGACGATGAGCAAGTGTTGACTACTTGTAAAATTGTAGCTTTCCAATCAATTAGAAACTCACTATTGTAGCATTTTACACGATTGGCCCTGCCTTCCAATGGTTGCAAACTTCTTCTCAACTATTCACTTATGATTCTTTCACTCTCCAACTAGAGCTCTAATTAAGCCCTTTCTCTTTCATCAATCATGGAGCTCAGCCTTATAAACTCCACCAAACAACCTCAGTGACTACATACATAAATTTAAGGCCATCTTAACTCACATTCAGGTGTTGTCTAGCACTAACCTACTCAACTATTTTCTCTCGAGCTTGAAGGTAGAACTCCAGCAAGAACTTTTCTTGCTCAAACCTCTGTCACTTCCTCAGGCTGTGGGAATGGCCAAGCTAATTAAAGACAAAATTAACTTCACCAAATCTAGCTCTTTTTGTTATACATGACCAAGTTCCATCTTTTACCAACCACTAAATCAACTCACTCCCCTTTTGCAAAATCCACTTATGCAACTACCATTAATTCAAAAGGCTCGTCCAACCATTTCCTTATCAAAAAGCTCACATCTGCACTAATAACATCAAATCGAGAGAGAAGTCTCTCCTTTAACTACGATGAACGATTTGTATGGGGCCATTGGTGCTAAGCCCCTTCGTTTCTTTGTATTATGATAGATAATGACGAGGAGACGGTTAACTACCCGGCGCCAGAATAGGACGAAACCCAAGTGAAAGCACTAGCCCGAATCCCCTCCATCTCTAACTACGAATAACCCACAAATCTTCTTCAATGCTCTCACCAACCAATTTGTCCCTTTAACTCTTAAACTGTTAGGCGACCACCTAGTCATTATTCTTATTAATGTGGGATCTAATAATTTTATCCAATCGCGCCACGTCATGCACCATAGACTTACTGTCCAACCATCACCACATGTCACAGTCAATAACCAATGGAGAATCATTGGGTTAGGCAGGCGTCTGCTTAAATACCCCATTGATTTTGGACCAAACACCATTTAAAATAGACTTATACCTTTAACATATAAGACAACCTTATTTTAGTGGTTCAATGGGTAACAAAACTAGACCCCACTATTTTTTTTGGGTTACAAATAAGAGAAAATCAAAACTATCTCATAAAAGAAATACCATAAGCATCAGCCCAAATAATCAAAGAGAGGGCGTCAGGAATATCGTCCCAAACCAGAAAAGGTGACGAAATGCCATGACTCAATTTAACCAGACAATCTGCTATAAAATTTTCTTCATGAAGTACATGCCTAATAGAATAAATCCAATTCCTAGCAAGTAAAGCTTGAATATCCATAGCCAAAACAGATAAGGGATGTGAATAGATAACACTACAAGTCACCATCCTCACTGCCTCCATGCTATCAAATTCTACCACGACCTGTCGAAAACCACTATCCCATGCAAAAATCAAACCATCCCGAATGGACCATAACTCCCTCATCAAAATATTCGAAACACCAATTCTAAATGAATAACTCCCTAGCCAACGACCAAATGAATCACACAACAACCCTCCACCACTAGTTAGCCCAGGATTAAAAATAAAACTGCCGTCACAATTCAACTTCACCCAACCAGTAGGCGATGCAGTCCAACCAATCCAACGTCTCACACCTTGAAGCTTCGGTTTTGAAACAGAAGTCAAGGATACATCTATTACAACTTTAAAACATAACAATTCAAATTTGCTAAGCGAAGAAACTTCTTTTGAAAGACCCATAAGTTCCTAGGCTTCCACAACCACCAAATACGTGCCAGAAACCAATGTACCTAATCAAAACCAAAAGGACCCATAACAAGAGCATGTAGATTCAAAGCTAGCCAACCAACCAAATCTGCCGCAATAAAAAAATCATCAAGAACAGCTCACTGCTACCACTATGCAACTGTACGATTGCAATCACGCAACAAATGCAAAGAAGACTCAGCATATAACAAGCACACTCCACACAAATTAGAGGTAGCCAAACCCCATGAGAACCGCAAAGAATTCGTTGGAAGACATGAGTACCTAAGTAACCACAAGAAATTTTTCAATTTCGGTGAACCAACCACCTTCCACAACAAAGAGAAAATAGACAAAACATAAACATTAGACACCTCTTCCGAAAGAAGTTCTTTATAAGCTGCTCAAACCGAATATACATACTTTATAAGCTGCTCAAACCGAGTATACATAATTTGAAGAAAAACTCCAAGACATAGTATCTTACACTGAAGTAAATAAAGGCAAAGGAATGGCCTAAATAACCTCCCTGAGATGATCCGGAATTGCAGAATGTAAGCCCGAAAAATTTCAAGAATCGTCATTAATTATATGTGCTACTTGAAAATGTTCTTCCCCCACTGTCAAACCATCCATATGATCCACTAAAGGAACCCCCGAGCACCAATTATCAAACCAAAGACTAATCTAAGATCCATCCCCAACCCTCCAAACCGAAATAGGAAACAACAAATTA
>JANIHY010000001.1:23220363-23241355 GCA_027479065.1 Erythroxylum brevipes
GATGCCATGAGGTTTTAGAAATGATCGTATCGTAGTGCACCCTCATCGTAGGGTATGTATCGGTATGACCTACGGGCGTCCCGATGTATACTCTACGGTAAGGGGGGGCTACAGAAACTTACTCCCCATTCTCAACTACATTTCAAATCAATATCACACAAAGAAAATTTATAGTCCATGACTAATCATGAACACCAATAATAGAATGTATGCATGTGTACATATTCCTCACCAACTTACTACACAAGTGCAACTTCATTTTTGCTTCTAACTTTCACCTTAATTCTTCTCGCTTCAAAATCTTTTATCTTCCAGAAACACCAAAACAAAAACTTGGATATATTCCCATTTCTCTTTCACTACTCTACTCTTGTCTATCCTTTCTGATTCAAGAATTTTTATTCATTTGTTCTTTACTCATGACTAATCTCCAAAATTTCTCATTCAAATACTTATAACTTCTATGAAACATTCGAGGTCCAACAATTCTCCCCCTTTAAAGAATTTCATCCTCAAAATTCCTATCGGAGTGGTCAACCAACTGGAGGTAACATTTGTCTTATGTTTCCTCAATCTCCCTATTAACTTCTTCACTTAATTACTTTCTTTCAAATGATCACTGTCAAAAGACTCATCAAGTCTTTCTATCACTTATGTACTGATTCACTTTCTTAACCAATTCCTCAATATGTATATATCTCCAATTACTCACAATTGTCCATTCCTTGCGTCACAATACTAATATCAAATCATATCGATATTTCTTAACATGTTCACATATAACACGTTATAAGCCTGAGACATCCTTGTCAATGATACTAACTCATGAGTCAAAGGTTCAGTTATTAATAAATTTATATAGACCAATACAAATTAAGCTTAGTTGCTTCTTTATCCTAACTAGAGCACATCTTATGTTCAATCCAAGCACACCTTGGGAATGTGACACTCTTAGAAACATTTATTATTTGCTTCATAGTTTACATCTCTATAGTGTCAGCACACTTAACTTTCATGTCTATCCCCACTTTAATCCATACTTTCGGTATTGATCCACTAACTCCTTTATCTCTTTATTAGGTATACATATTTCTCCTTTTTAACCAAAAGGCCTCATCTTCCAATTTTAACTTGGAATTCATATCCATTTTCAATTCCTTAATAAGATTTTCAATTTCTGAATCCTTAATTTGGGATAGACCAAGCCTCACATTCTATGCTTCCTTTTTACTCTAGTTTTGATAATCTCCAAAATTGAGTTTCTACTTAAGGTATCTGATATAACACGCAGCCTTGCTTGGAATTTCTCACTTGTACAATCATGATCTTTCGGTATTTAGATCAATCTTTTTGGTCTCATATTCAATTTTCTCAATTCAGTGATTGTCTCAACTTTTATGATCTATACTTATATATATACATCCCAGATATTCCTTTACATATACTGTCTCCCAACTTCAAAACAATCACTACCATAGTAGCTCTAAATCATGTATCGAATAATCAACTCATAGGACTTTAGTTGTCTTCATACATAAGAAATCACTTTATCCTGTTGCATTGGATTTATCCAAATCTCTTATATAATATCATTGCATACTATATAATCTCCAAATCTATTCGATATAATTAATATCAGTATAATTCCTCAAAATTTTCATTTCTTTCATTTTTTATACACGTTACACATTTTTCTTTATGTATTCAAATTATTCTTCTTAAATTTCAAATACCTATTATACATCATCAAATTTCGCTTGAATCACTTTAATCTTCAATACCATAATACTGTCAGGGCATTTGTTAACTCGACCAAATGTTTCCAAAGTTCCAGTTGCCCCGGATTAGTTTTCATAATTCCTTAAATAACTAATTCCTCATTTCTCATGTTACTTTCAATTTCCCCAAATGACTTCTTTCCTTGAATGCTTTTCTCAATTCATTCGTTTTCCTCTTATATCACACTGAATTATTCTACTGTCTACTCAATCATACTAATTTCTCCACACATTTCAATTGATTTGCAAACTCAACTTTCTGTGTTAGTAACACGTTCATCAAATCTTATTTGTGTCTCTTATACTTAATGTCACCTCATATTTAGAAATCCACTCATATAGTTGGATTCTTTACATTAAACAAAAATGCATACATTTTCAGTAGTATGTTATACCTTTTCTACTTGAGTCTCCATCAGTATTAGGACTCCAATATCATTTCTGATTTATTCTTCCATTGATCATTCTTAATATATATACTATTTAATCTACTTAACCTTATTCCATGAAATTCTTCTTCGAAAGAAGATTATACATACATTTTCAGTAGTATATTATACCTCTTCTGCTTGAGTCTCCATCAGGATTAAGACTCCAATATCATTTCTAATTTATTCTTTCATTGATCATTCTTAATATATATACTATCTGATCTGCTTAACCTTATTCCATGAAATTCTTCTTCGAAAGAAGATTTCTTGCTACTATCATCTTTACTATTCATGTAATGTTTATCAATCAACTGTTATCATCATTGCATTATTAGCCATCCTTAATACCTCTGGAAGAGCCATTTCCATCATTACAGGATCATAACATTCTAATTGCCAAACTCAATGGAGTAGCAAACATAATTACTGTCGCATATGCTTAGGTGTGTATCATCATATCATCCCATTTTGTCCACATATTTATCTCTAACCATTCACAAATTTATTATACACGATGGATACTTTGATCTCCATTGATCCTAGATGATATTCTTCTCTTTATCTTCGAATTCATTTCTTATTATAGCATCATCAACATTATCATTCTATCCCCGATTGATCATTATAAACACTTTCATGTGTTTCCCTAATTCCTCTTAGACTTTAAACTATGGAAACTCTGACTAACAAATATCACTAAGTCATAAATTGCTTCCTATATCATCTTCACACATATATTTCATAAGTGCTCAATTTTCTCACTTGTGATGATGATCCCATCATCAGATAGGTACTCACAATGATAATTCAACTTAACCGGTTGAATTTGTACATATGTCGCTATCATTCATCTCATCTTCCAATTATCCTTCATTGTATTTTACATATGTATAATGGCCATTGGTTCAAAATATAGAAGTATAATCATCATAAAATTCTGATTTCAATTCTACTAACACATTCTTATGGTGGATTGTAACTCTTGTTACAATAACCACACAACCAATTTGGTTCCAATTTCATCTTCTTAAAATCACAACATTTTCTGGTTTCATTGCATTCCACTTATACACTTTAATCTCATCCTCTCTACTTGTCTCCCTATTTTCCTCAAACAATCCATGATAACATACTCACGTCCATATCATACTCAAGTACATATTCACAACAAAATGTCCTTCACCATATTCCCTAACATAGTTACCCATACTGGATCTATGTCTACATATCGGAGTACACCATATTTTTTATTGCTAAATATCAATAACTTTCCTTTCCACACATTTTGACATATCATTTCCCTTCTCACTAGTATACTTGACACCTATTTCAAAAATGCCCATGTAAGATCCTAATACTGGGCTCTGATATCACAACTGTTGGGACTTGATTTCGGAACCCAACCCTTTTGTGGATATCATAAGACTTGAGCGTATCTTTACTACATCATACATCTTTAATACATTAGTTACAACTAAATATCATCATTCATATTTCATTACCCTCAAAACAAAAGGGATAATGCATCATAATCCGAAAATCTCAGAATACAAAAGTTACAAGAACTAAAAATTCTCAAAAATGCAGCTAAACCCTCCTGGTTACAAAAACTCGCTTGGAATACAAAAATAGCAAATTTGAAGAATTTTCTTTAGACTCTTGCTCGCTTGACTTCTTAACTATCACCTGAGGAGGGGACAGAGGGGGGGGTGAGCTTGAAAGCTCGTGGGTAACAGTTTATAATAAAAGAAAGATAAACAAAACTTTTAAAATAATTTCTTCCTTGTCATTTGAAAACGCTTTCATTGAGTTTAAACAAAAACACATGTTTCTTAAAAATTCTTGTCTTGTCAAGAAATCAAAATCATAACCAACACAATTTATGCATTTATCAACTTATTCGAAAATCATGAATGCGTAAACTTGATCAAACATATCATGAGCACATAAGCACATCATAATGGTTTGGGTGGATCCAAACAGAACGTACTACACATTTCTCATACGGGTCCTGCATAGCCGTGAATAGAACGTACTACGCAATCTTATGTAATGGTTTTACATAGCCGTGAACTTATGAGAGTCTGCTAGAGAGCTCCATGCCACTAGCCGGCAGGCGGGAGAAGCCTTTAGACAAGTGCACTTGACTTTACTTAGGAGACCACCACAAACCCACATAACACATATTTCATGTCTTGTAAACTTGTTGCCCAAGCTGGCACTTTTCTTGAAAACTTGCTTTTCACATGCTTGACGTATATCTTGAAAGCCATTCTTGAAAACATGGTTTTATAAACATGCATCTTTTCCAAAAGGCATCACTCAAATCATGTAACAAACATATAGCAGAATTCATACCCATTTATGAACAATAATGTAGCACTTATGATGCAATTAAAAATTAGAAAACTTCTTGATTTAAAGAAAACAGTAATGACTTATTAACTTTATTATAAACATGAAACCCATCTTAGAAATCCTTACTTGTAGACTTGCTCAGAATGTCTCTTCTCTTTGCAAATAACCTGAGGTCTCTAAAGTTCTTTCCTGTTGTATCTATAATGTGCACTCTGTGAGCTGATCTAACTAAAATAGATCTCCTCACCAAAGGAAGTTCTTGGCTCAAATGGAAGCTCTTCTCTTCCTCTATTTTTTTTCTCTTCTTGAATAACATCAAAATCTCTCTTATAGGTTAAGAAATTGAAACCCTAGCTTGGTTTCTCTTCTCTCTCTCCTTCTACTCTTCTCATTATATTTCTCTCTCTTTTTCATGACATTCCCTTTTTCTCTTTCTTTCTCCTTCCTTTATTCTCTTCTGCTTCCTTCCATTTATAGGCAAGACAGCACTTCTTCTTCCAATTATACCCTTCCATTTATGTCTTATGTCTTTTACACGTAAGTGTCTTGCCAAAAGCACCCTTGAATATTCTGATATAACACTTTATTCTGGAAGAATCTTCTCTATTGTCTTACGTTTCCAATGATACCAAAATCATTCCATTTTGGTCAGTGATTCAAAAGAATACTTCAAACATTTTTGGACTGCTCTTGTCCAAATCAACATACTATGCACAAGTCCTATAAGAAATTTTAAAGCCCTTATAAACTGAATTTAACTTCAACTTCTTCATACCATTTGTAGTTCCGTGTATCTAGTTTATCTTAAAACAAGAGTTATCTTATTTGGAGCTCTAATGATCCAGAAATCATCAAAATATTAAAGTATGTTTAGTAAAATATCCAATTCCTACTCTTCCAATTGATACCCTTTCTTTGGTTCAATCTATACCTTTCAAATCAACACCAAGAGCTATGACCTTCAATGGAGACGCAAAAAGAAAATGTTAGGAATCTAAGGGTTCAAGAATCATTTCATTTAATTTTGAAATTTAAAACTTTGAAGAAGACCTTGAGGTTAGATTTTATCATCTGAAGGGTCAAAATAAATCAGACGATAGGATTTGATGAAGCCAAAGGAAAAAGCAAACGAATGGAAAAAGACAGAACAAGTGGGAAAATTATTATAACTTTCCCTATTGATATCATATTAAGATGTTCTTTATACAGTTCAAAAGAAGATTTCAAGATCTACAATTTTTATAAAGATCTTTAAGACAGATTCTATCTTCTAAAGGATCAAAAATAGAACAGAAGATATAAGATGAACAGTAACCCATAAGATAGCAAAACACAGACGAAGCGAAAATAGAAGAAGCCAAAGGCAGAAGATAGCAAAACACAGAAGAAATGAAAATAGGAGCAAAAGGCAGAAGATAGCAAAACACAGAAAAAATAAAAACCGAAGGAGCGAAAGGTAGAAGATAGCAAAAAACAGAAGAAACGAAAACAAAAGGAGTGAAAGGCAGAAGATAACAAAACACAGAAGAAACGAAAACCGAAGGAGCGAAAGGCAAAAGATAGCAAAATACAAAAGAAACGAGAACTGAAGGAGCGAAAGGTAAAAGATAGCAAAACACAAAAGAAATAAAAACAAAAGGGGCGAAAGGCAGAAGATAGCAAAACATAGAAGAAACAAAAACCCAAGGAGTGAAAGGCAGAAGATAACAAAATACAGAAGAAACAAAAACAGAAGGAGCGAAAGGCAAAAGATAACAAAACACAGAAGAAACGAAAACTGAAGGAGCGAAAGGCAGAAGATAACATAATACAGAAGAAACGAAAACAGAAGGAGCGAAAGGAAAAAGATAACAAAACACAGAAGAAACAAAAACTGAAGGAGCGAAAGGCAAAAGATAACAAAACACAGAAGAAATGAAACGAGAAGGAGAGAAAGGCAGAAGATAGCAAAACACAAAAGAAATGAAAACAGAAGGAGCAAAAGGCAGAAGATAGCAAAACACAGAAGAAACAAAAACCTAAGGAGCAAAAGGCAGAAACTCAAAAGAAGCAAAAGGCAGACGAAGCAAAACTAAGAAAAAGTAAAAAGGCAGAAGAAGACGTGTCAACAAAAGACAGAAGAAAACACGTCAGCAAAACACAAAAGAAGACGCACCAGCAAAACACAGAAGAAGTAAAACCCAGAAGGAACAAACCCAGAAGAAGACATATTAGCAAAACATAGAAGAAGACGCGACAACAAAACATAGAAGATAAAAAGGCAGACGATACAAAAGGCAGAATATACAAAAAAGTAGACGAAACAAAAGACAGAAGATAAAAAAAGGTTGACGATACAAAAGGCTCACAATACAAAAGGCAGAAGATACAAAAGGCAAAAGATACAAAAGGCAAAAGATACAAAAGGAAAACGATACAAAACACAGAAGGAACAAAACACAAAAGAAGTTCATGAATAGTAACACAGAAGAAACAAAACTTAGACAAAGTAAAACACAGAAGAAGATGACGTCATCAATGACATCATCACAGAAGAAGCAAAAACACAGAAGAAGCAAAACTTAGACAGAGGAAAACACAGAAGAAAATGATGTCATCAAGGACGTTATCACAGAAGAAGCAAAAGACAAAAGGTATAACTCCTCTCTTACACATCTCCCTCATAAGGACCATGGCTTTCAGCCTAGAAGTCCAAAAATTCTATACTATATATTTCTAGAAAGCCAAAAGAAATATCTACAACTTACTAATAGACACACTTTCTCTAATCTAGTCTAAATTAGCTTAGATTAATCCAGATTTTCCCTCGAGTACAAAACATGAATTTTCTACATTCATTCATTGTACTACACCCAATTCTTAACTTCATGACAACTTGAGATTCTTAAAGAACGAATTTAAATTTGATGTCTTTCTAAGAAATGTAGCCACAGGTTTCTAGTTTAATAAAAATAAAGAATCATCTCGTTTGGATAACTAAAGAAGAAGTTATGGCTAAAGGACTTAAACTTACTCCTTGAACAATTTTCCAGATCTAACACCCATTTGTTTCAAAATCTTTCCTTAACACAAATCATACTAAGATCACCTTTCCTACTTCATTTACTCCTCATTCTCAACTCCATTTCAAATTAATATCACACAAAAAAATTTATAGTCCATGACTAATCACGAACACCAATAACAAAATGTGTGTATGTGTAAATATTCCTCACCAACTTATTACACAAGTGCAACTTCATTTTTGCTTCTAACTTTCACCTTAATTCTTCTCACTTCAAAATCTTTTATTCACTAGAAATACCAAAACAAAAACTTGGACGTATCCACATTTCTCTTTCACTACTTTACTCTTGTCTATCCTTTCATATTCAAGAATCTTCATTCATTTGTTCTTTACTCATGACTAATCTCCAAAATTTCTCATTCAAATAGTTCCAGCTTCTATGAAATGTTCGGGGTCCAACAATCCAAAAGAGCTCAGTCATCTTGAAGCTGAGGATATGTCAATTAGGAAAGATGCACCTTTTCCAGAATTTGTTGATCGTGTTAAGAAAAAGTAATGAATGGAGCCAATGGAGAGAGGATTTAGCTAAGAACATATTTGATGATTGGAGAAGAAACCATTAAATTGTGAATTTTCATTTAGTTAATAGTTTGGGGTATGGCATTGCATGGTTTAGGTGCAATGTCAAGAGTTTGAACTTCATATGAAACAGAAGCATTTGTGACCTTCATGGAGGAGGCAGTTGTTGCTGGTCATAGAGCTGATAATGGGCAACTTAAGCCTGGTACTTTCCAACTTCTTGCTACAAAGATGGTTGAGAAGTTTCCTGATTATGGCATTGACAAGAGGCATACCAAAAATAAGCACAAGAGGTTTAAGGACAAATATCAGACAACATTTGACATGTTGAACTACAGTGGGTTTGGTTGGAATGAAAGCAAGCAACACGTTGAGGTTGACAACTAGCAAGTGCTGGAAGAATGGTCAAGGGTAATTTTTTATTTTGTTTTGTTGGTTGTTTATAGAAACATCTTAATAATAATATGTTTGTCATGTTGAAGTTTTTTGACTTTTTTTTATAGAGGCATCCCAATAAGTACTACACTCCTTGAAAGCCTTTCCCGCTTCACTATATACTTGTGTTTGTCTATGGGAAAGACAGAGCCACTAGTGTAGGAGCTCAAGATGTTGCAGATGCTATTGCTCAACTTGAAACTGATGAAACTGAAGGTGATGCACTAGTTGCTTCAACAGCTCTTGCTATCTCAGTAGATCCAACAGGCCCATCTCACTATTTCTGTCACCTCTTTCAACAACAAAGAAGGGAAACAACAAAAAAAAGGGAAAATAAAGATGAGGGATATTAAAGTGTTAGAAAGCCTTGTTGCCTCTTTTGATCATGTCATTGACAATAGTAAAGAGAATGCTAAGATCATCGCTAATGTGGGACAATTTGGAGCTAAGCTTGGTGAAAAGCTTGGGAATTTGGGGTTCTCCACTGAAGAAGCTGTTAGGACTACAAGGATTTTCTCAAAGGATGTTCGTACTGGGAAGCTTTTATGGGGTTTAACTACAGACCATAAACAGACTTATATGAGGATCCTGTTAGATGATGAAATATGACTTTATGATTTATTTCTTAATTAGTTGGTTATGGTACACTATTATATGGTAAAATAGGATGTTAACAATGCTTTTAACTTACCTATTTTACAATGCTTGAAGTGGACAGTAAATTTTTTATTGTGACCTGTCACTTTCAAGCTCACCGTTGTTTATTAACTTTTTAATGTTTGTCATTTATGTACGTGTATGAATGATGAGGATATGATTCGTTTTCAGGAACTTGACTATAGGCAGGTACAACTTCTATGTTGTATTTGTTGGACGTCAAGTTGGTATTTTTACAAATTGGGATGATGTTAAATTGGCAACTGAGGGGTTTCCTAATGCTAGATTCAAGGGTTTCGGACTTTGGTTGAAGCGCAAGTGCTTATGTCATGGATCCAAATAGGCAGACTCATCGGAATGAAGAAATTGTTCCTACAGCTAATGACCCTGATTAATACCTTATCAATTTTCACTTCCAACAAATGCATAACTAAATGAAGTTGCAACTTTGAAGAAAAAATGGCATGGATTCAAGGATTTTTACTCATTGCCATCAGAGTCATTTTGGTTATTATTGTTAAAGGCGTTCTTAATAAAATATAAGGGTTAAATGTCTATTTAACCTATTATGTAATTAATTCCATGAATGCCTAGATGTTTTATTAAATTCAATGACAATACCTAGGTATCTTGTTGTGATCCTTATCACCATATTATTCATATATCAATAACCTCATAAATATCATCTATACTTAGGGTTTGGACCACTATAAAATAATGTGAAACTATTTCATAACCCAAGTGATCATTTCATACTTTTCTAACTACATACTTTAGGGCAACTTTTCATGACCATTCTGATAAGTTAAATGACATAATTAGGCAACACTTCCTTCTACTAAGTTTTTCTTCAATGTCTTAAGTTTCTAATAACACTAAGATCATACAATTTGATTTAGTATTCCAAAAGTTATACTCAATTTACTTTGGACTATTCTTTGAACCATAATAGTACTCTATGTTTAAATTCAAGTAAGATTATGAATTTCTTAGAGATAGAATTAAAATTCAATCTCTTCAAAACATTTGTAGCCATATGTGTCTAGTTCAATCTAAATTAAGAATCATTCTAAACACAAAACTACCAATCAAAATAACAAAGTATGTTTAGTGAAATCAAACCAGTTATCATATTCCAGTACTCCCCAACTTTTTTATCTTAAATTCAACAACCAATCCATTTCAGAAGGCTATAATTTTTAGTGAAGATGAAGAAAAAAGTTTTATGAGTCTATTGGTTCAAGAACCAAGTCATTTAGACATCGGGTGAAGAAGTTATAACAAAAATACCAAAGGATGTTTAGAAACAAATTCTTTAGGAAAAACGTTGAAAGTCGCGATCGTGCATATGCATGACCGCAAGATCCACCTACATCTGCGAAGTTATCTCAACCTTACCGCTTCTTCAGCACGATCACGCTTTCTCTCTTCTTCTTCACTAAATATCTCTTCTTCTTCTCCTTCCATTTTTTCATTTCTTTTCCAGATTTATCACTTCTAAATCATCTGTTATGCATTTCTATATCCAATACAAACTCTAAACAAATCAGATTCAAACTTATACTTCAAACGTAAAAAATCTGAAACTCTATATTCACTTCCTATCTCTATTGTAGTTTTTTCTAGATTTTTATTCTCTCTTCAATCTTCTTCAATTAACACAAATGACATTCAAACCAATTCTTCTAACTTCATTTTAGCTCATCAACATACAACAATTCAAAAATTCAGGATTCACACTTAAACATCAAAATCTGATTCTCATACATGCAAATTCCATTTTTTGCATTTTGTTTCTCTTTCTGCTTTCTTCTGATACATTTTTCCACATTTCTACTCTTTCATTTCATCATAAATTTATCAATTTATCAACTCTATACCATGACCTCACCAACATCTTTATTTAAATTCATTACTCATTTAAAATTTGACATCTAAGTGAGAATTTGAATCCATAGAGAAAGTTTGATTGTTGTTATTCAACTACTCACTGAAGTTTGAATTGCTGTAAATTTAGATAATAAGTAAGTTGAGTTTTAAGCTTAGTGTTATTATAGATGGTATTATGATGATATTTTACGGTTTAGCAGTGAATACATGCATGACTTGTGCAGTGAATACATGCATGACTTGTGTATGAAGCAATTCGGTGATAGTGATGATAAGAAGAGTTATGTGAACAGAATGTGAATTTGCTAAGGAATGAATTAGGTTATGTATTGGGGTGGTCTTTGATGATGAAAATGATGCAGAGAGTCATGAAAATTGATGTATAAAAATATACTCTGTTTTGAACTGTGAAATATGCATAAGGTTTATTCTGCACTGTACATACATGAATCTGTAAGTATTGATAGAAATGGATTTAAATGAGTTTAATGATATGACATGAAGTTTTGGATGAAGTCATGATATAGAGATGATAAAATGATAGGTTTTGATGAAAAGTGTAAAAGGTTGGTAAAATGTGTCAGGTGAAAGAAAGATAGAAAAGTGTAGAAAAATGAAAACATGCATGAATATGTCGATTTTTGAATTGAATATGAATATTAAAATTTTGATTTATCTATGTTGGGTTGAACATAGAAGGAAGTAGCATAGATGATTTAGATATGAGTTGATTAACATAGGAATGAGAAAACTTGGAAGAGGAAAAAAATAATACAAAACGTACAGAAGGATGCATGGGTGTGAGAACCCGTGACATCACTATAGCAAGAATAAGAAGTTGTGCTTTTACATGTTCTAAAAGAAGAAGAAGAATTGGTTAAGTGTTTTATATAAAGAGAGAAAATCTGGAAAATATATATGAACATTGAATAAGAATATAGACGTGAGAAAGAATCTAGAAAATACAGTAAAGAGAGGAAGTGTATATAAAGTTTCGGATTTTTTATGTTTGAAGAGTAAACTTGAATTTAACTTGTTTAAAGATGGTACTAGATATAGAAATGTTGAATGGATGGTTTAGAAGTGAGATGATAAAATAAAAAAAGAAGAAGAAGAAAGAAAGGAGGGAAGAAGAAGTGCAGTTCGGAGAAGAAGATAAGAAGTCACGATCGTGTTTCTGCTCGATCGCAACTTCTTTGAAGGAATTGACGAGTCGTGATCATGCTTCTACACGGTCGCGACATTGTTTGTGCATCGGGGATGTCACATTCGTGTCGGTGCACGATCGTAACTCCCATACTTTTTAAAGGGAAATTATTTTCTAAGTATACTTCAATCTTTTATTATAACTTCTTTTGACATCCAAATGACTTGATTCTTGAATCAATAGACCCACAAAACATTGATCTTCACCGACACCAAAAGTTATAGTCATCTGGAATGGATTGATTTATGAAATTAAGATGAGAATGTTGATTGTGCTAAAGTATGATAACTAGGATGATCTTACTGAACATAATAAGATATTTTTATTATATCTTCGAATTTCCAAATGGAATACTTTTTAATTTAAATTAAACTAGAGATATAAAGCTATAAACTATCTGAAGAGATTAAATTCTAATTCTATCTCTAAAAATTATAGAATTTGACTTGAAGTTAAATACATAGTATAGTTATGTTTTTAAGAACACTTCAAAATGTATGCCATCCCCGAGCTGTAAAAAAATGGCACCACTGCCTCTTAGGACATGGGTTTATTGTGCATACTGACCACCAGAGTTTGCGCTCACTCCTCCATCAAACAATGCAAACGTCAGAGCAGCGAAAATGCTTAACCAAGATTCTAGGATTGGATTTTGATATTGTCTATAAACATGGAACTGAAAATGGCCCAGTTGATGCGCTCCCTCGGCTTCCTACAGCCTGGTACAATAACTTACAATTGGCTTCCAAAGTGGTGCTTGCCTTGTGGGAAGCCCTTTGTCAATTCTCTACTACACCAACTTCCCCATCTGCTCAGCTACTTTAGGATGTCCAAGACCATCTTGGTGATGATCCAAACTTTTCAGTGCTAGATGGATTACTACTACAAAAGAAGAATATGTTTCCACCTGAACCAGCATTTCAGCCCTTGATCTTAATGGATTTCCACAACTCTCCAACCACCTGATATATGGAAGGTGAGATGCTCTTTTCTTCACTAATTTCTTGGAAAGGATCTACACATTATGCTTCTGATAGGTAAAGCTGAACAAATTTCTGTACAAGACCTAACAAATTGACTGAGAAGATAGAAAACCAAACCATCTGCCTAGCAAAAAATGGTACCCGTAAAAAGAGAAGCGAACTCAACTTAATAAACTCTGTTGGTATCTCCACAGCAGTACCCTCATACCTCTACGAGACCGCCATTTTTGTGGGTTGAGAAGTCTCCAAACGCAATACAACTTCTCACTGCACTATGTCCCCTTATAATCTTTTCCTTCAAATGTTCTTGCAATCTCAATGTATGCCTATCCTCCTCTCCTCTTGCTTCAACAATGGAGTGTCCTGTAGAGTGTGACCTTGAGAAAAACATTCCATCCGTATAATTCCTTTCGTTTTGTTTGTTTGATACATCGTCGTGAGGCACTCTTTCCAGGTTACCATCTCCATCTTGTTGAATTGTGATGCTAACAGCATTTTCTAGTGTCCCAACATTGTGAATATCACTGCTGTGGTCAAGT
This sequence comes from Erythroxylum brevipes, assembly GCA_027479065.1. NCBI lineage: Eukaryota > Viridiplantae > Streptophyta > Magnoliopsida > Malpighiales > Erythroxylaceae > Erythroxylum > Erythroxylum brevipes. The sequence goes on from JANIHY010000001.1 coordinate 23,234,228, forward strand.
GCTAGGATCTTTTCCAATGTCTCTTTAGGCAAGTCGAGATCTCCTCGACAAACCGGACAAGTTTTGTGAGATTCAAACCAAAGATCAATGCACTCTTTGTGAAAAACATGGTAGCAAACCGTAATGAGACGCAGCAAATTATCGTCTGTAAACTCTGCCAAGCAAATAGCACATTCAACGCCGAAATTGTCACATTGAAATCCTTTAACGCCCGAGTATGTAAACGTAGGAAAAATCTGTACCAAAGCAGGATCAAGTCCCTGATTCACAGGCACATTAGCGGGATTTACAATATTTCCTGAAGGGGTTCTCCGAAAATGCAAAGTGCTGATGATGCTGTGCATGAAATATCTACAAAAGTATATGGAAAAGAAACCTATAAAGAAGCAAACAAGGAGAACTGTCGTAAGAATGACAGTCAATGAAGTGGATGAAAAATTCGACGCTTGTGGAACTAATGAAGAATTCGTCGACATTGAACATAAAAACGTAGACAAATTTGGTGGCCGGAGATCAGACTTTTTCCGGCCTCAGACTTCTGCATAGACTTTGCAGCAGGGCTATCCGAATCCAAAAAAAAAAGAGGAAGCTAGAAAAGAAAAGAACGCAGAGTGTTGGACGTTGAAAATTTTGTGCTTAGCAAAGTTGGTGAAGGGTGATTAGGAAGAGAGAAACGAGGAGGAAGTTCAATGTGTGTGAGTAGGAGCATAAGAAGGTTTGCTTAATTTGGAAAGGTGATATGGAGAGTTTGGTCTGATGTCTTGGACAGGAATAATGCAAATTGAGCGAGTCATTATGAGAAGGTTCAGGAGCTTTGTCTGAACCATACAAGTCAGCCTCCAAAACTGCTCTTTGTTACTTTCTTTGCTAACCAATGACATTATTAGTTGAAGCTTCAACATTCTTTCAGAGGTTGTAATATATTTTCGTCGCTTCAGACTCTAGTTATTATCCAATTGCAATTGTTGCTAATATTGGTCTTCAGTTTCAGTGCATACGACCACTGAATAATGTGCTCGAGGCTAATCTTTGTGCTTTGATTGCTTTTGTGTGATTTTGTCTTCAGAATAAAAGTCTCGACTGGTCCCTTCAAAGCAAATAGAAACAAAAAACAAATCCTGCTGATTGACCTTGTTAAACTTTAAAAATCTAAAACAACATATTGGCTGCAGACTAGTATTGGGACTGGCACAGAAAATCAAGCTTCATATACAATTATCAACTTATCCATCTAAAATCCCTGGATAATTAATGATAAACTGCAGATGAATTAGGCAGAATGTACTACCTAAATGCATTTATCTTTTTTTTATATCAACATTGAACTAAGAAAGAACGGCGCTTTTACGTTGCTAAACTAAACATTTCACTGAAATATTGCATCAGCCCTCTACCCCACAGAAACAAAAGCAGACATATCTCAGCACATGCAAATTCGGCCAAATTAAAATCACAACAGATTCACCTATTCACTCCTTGTCTCCTAACGAAAGCAGCATAAATACTGCAATTTCCACCATTGATTTAACTGTTATTTCCATTGAAAGTGGTACAACATAAAGGTAACTGTTTCCTTTCGAGGAAGAGCCATTCAATGATAATGACTGATTACAAAGATTAAGACTACAGATGTAAGGCTTCAGATTTCCCATGCTGACGACGAAGCCACAAGTTATTACAACAACTCAACAGTAACTTGAGTGCCCGTTTATCCACTCCTCTGAGGTGTCCAAGAGCCGAACCCATCTGCAATCTTTAGGTCGTACAAGAGAAGATCAGGTTCCATTAGAACACCAATTTAGTTAAATTAATCACGGAAGCACAGGAGACAAATTCCAATGTTCTATTCAATATCATCAATCCAGTCACCGTATATCCTACTGATTTTGTCAGGACCCTTCCATTTCTGGTGAGTTCTTTGCCCTGGCCTCTGGATCAAAATAGAAGGCCTTTGTGAGGGAACACCAAGGTGGTAGACATCTGAATGAGGAGCTAAAGAAACTGAAGGAAGAACAGCTTCTGCTGAAGCTTTCAAGGGCAGTCCTTGCTTTGAGTCAATAGGGGCAGAAGAAGGATCTTTAGCTTCAGATTCCACAAGTCCTCCACCGTATCTATGTAATTCTGCAATTCGGGAAGTTGTTTCCCAAACTTAAAAAGTTATTCATGTCATCGTGTATCCCTATACCTTGAAATAAAATAAAGAAGGCAAAAAACAATGGTGGACCACACTATCAAATTGAATCAGAACCTAGACATATGCCAGCCAATGGTTGAATTATTGGATAAACAAGGTTTGTTTAAGAGCAAACATCGTCCAAACCAACAGATGCAGCCTATGAGATTGATAATTTTGACATCACAGAGAGAAGTATGGTTAGGACTAGAACTTTATAGGAATTTTAAAAAAGGTATAATTGCTTTATTTCAATGATAAATTTAGCTCACCCACCAAAAAGGACAAAAGCATGGACGATAGGAATCATGATATTCTATTCCTGAAATTTTCTCTAATTCATATTATGTTGCGGTTACAGTTGTAGGAAGAATGATGGCATGACGGATACATCTCATTACAGTTTCCTAGGAATGTATAAAACAAGGAAAGCCAGAAGATGCATAAATGAAGATCTGCAGTTGTGATGCTATTAATCTGAAATGTTTCTATTTAATTCAACTTCAGTTGCGGATGGTAAAGAACTTCAGCAGCATTAATTTAATGCCTAGAACAAGCTTTCTGAACAATTAGTTGCTGGAATAACTGCCTAGCAATGGACTATAGAGGATAGGAATTAGTTTAGGGTCAGGTTATTTACTAGTCCATTTTCCAGAGAAGAAGATTCACGAAAATATATCTTTTAGTTATCTTAGCTGAATTAGTTATTGGAAGTTTCATGATAAGGTGAAAAAGAAAGTTTATTTCCTGACGAGGCAAAAGTCTACATATGTGTAGCTTAAACTTATGAATAAAGAACAAATTGAATTTTTAATCCAAATCTCTAAATTTTACATGTAAGAGTGATTCCTTAGACCTAGAATAGATTTCTAAGGACCTGATACTACCAGTTATGTTTGTTCCAACCATAGAAGTGATTGACAGTTATTGTTTGGAAATGCATATCTGCTAAACATTTCACAATCATGATGGAACTCATATTCTTACAAGGCAGAAGAAAATGTTAGCATATGGCTCCAGCTTCATGCCTAAAATAATTTATCTACAATAGATAACAAATATCAATCAGTTATAGAATAGCACATTCTCTGACTTTAATCACACGCATATCAATTGTACTGCTTTTCCTTCATAATTTCTGCTCTATTTAGAGTGAAAGTAATATTCCTTGCTTTTGGCAATGCAGTAACCTTTTCTTTTCCATCAAGTCTGGCAGGCATAAGATTTATTATCATAAAAATGGTTCACTCATAGAACACCAAGCTTGCAAAAAGTAGAGAATAAAAATTATAATTACTTTGAACAAATACAGTCATCAAAATTCATAAACATTTGCATAAAACAATTTCTTTTGAATGAAGTCCCAAGCTTCAATGTCCAGAGGCTATTCATAAACCTCAAAGCATAGTTGGATGCAGCTTTTATTGTATTAATAAACAATAGCCTAAATGTCTTCCAGGTTTGTCTTACTCATAAATATGAAAAATTATCTAGTAATGACGAATAAGGAATGCATTCGTACATTTAAGTCATGGAAGCAGAATTTACAACATCCACTTCCAACCAAAACAAGAAGAAGAAGAAGAAGAAAACGTGGAACATCAACAGAAATCAAACAGAAATGTAACTTGATTGGGTTTCAAATATGTGTCTTTTAAGATAGAACCTACCTTTGGGTCTTCTAAGTGCTACTAGTTAAGTGTCATCAAATTCAACCATTTCTTAATAAGGACAATAGCAGCAATGGTAAAACACCAAGTACTTAAACAGTCTAAACAAACTTATTAACTTTTAAAAACATATCACCCAGAAGGGTAAACCAAGGGGTTCAAGAGGAAGGAATCCCCTTGCCATGCTTATTCTACTAAACTCTAAAAGGAACAACTGCATTCTTCTCGTTTATCTGGAGAGCTCCTAGCTATAAGAGGCATGATATTTCTACTTGACATAAAACAACCACTTTACTTTCAGTCAAGTCAATAGACAGAAGTACAAACATTTGAAGAGAATGGGGTAGAAAAAAATCCCAGATACTTTCTAACGTGGGAAGCTAAACAAGCTGCAACCACTGTTTTCAACAAGTAATATCCTTCACAAATAAGCCCCATCTCTTGATGGAAATGCTTGTATCTACAATCAAAGATAAGTAAAATGCCAAAGCAATCATCCAATCACCAGGAAGAATTTTTTGAACAGATAAGCATACAGCAAAATCCTACTCAAAAGTGTCTCTATGGGAAGCACAATTATGAAATCCAAAGAACATTTTTCTCATCATCTCTCCATAGTCAAAACCCATTTTGGACATCCATGCATCAATTGAACTATGTTGCTTGACTAGAATGCATCAAGTGACTAATCTACCTATGCATTTGTCTTACAGTTCCCTAGCTTAAAAAAATAGTATGAGCATGCAGTAAGTGCCCAAAATCAAATCATATTGAAACAAATAGATACGAGTCATCAATTGATATGCCATAATATCTGAGGTGTCCTAGATCAATAAACAACTACACGAATAATTATGCATCAATTTACAAGCCAATACAATTATTGAATTAATCAAAATACTATTAACATAAACTAGATACGATCTACTTTCTTAAATTAAAAGGCATTAAACAAAAATGCCATCAAAATATCTCTCCATACATTGATAATTTTGAAACCATCTACGTTTACCAACAATAAAATCTGACAGTAATAACTAATATTCCTATCAGAAATACGAATCAATAAAAGAAACAAAATAAATTGAATCTCCAATGAATAAACCATAAGACATACCTCCAACTCCATGAGCAAAATGGCACTTATTCCCGAATGGGCAATACCCAGTTAGTTCCCACTTATTACAGATTCTTGTCTTCCAATTTGAAGGCTTGATGTTGGTTGCATTTCCACCTCCATTTCCCACACCACCACCACCACCACCACCGCCACCACCAACGGTCGGCCCTGCATACCCTCCAGGCCCCAAACTTATAGCCACACTCTCCCTATTCTTTGATTGCTCATCATGCAAAAAGGTACAATTATCACCATAGGGACACCCCTCCTCTGTATAAAACTTCTTGCAGTGTCTCCCTTTATAAGACCTCTGAGTGTCGCCCGCAAATCCCCCTATCGATGGGATTTGATATTCCTCCCTAATTTCCACAGAACACCCTTTTTCCTCCTCATGAGCAGCCACTATTTCCTGCCAGTTTGGTGGTGGCCGCCGAAGTTCCTCTATGCTGTGTGCAAAGTTGCAGTTGGTGACATAGGGGCACGTGCCAGCGCGGAATTTGCAGCATAGCTTGGTCTTGAAAAACATCTTTCCAATAGACCTTTTGGAAGTCAAGTCCTGGGAATTACTCTTCGATTTCTTGTTTGGTGGCTCACTGCCAGACCGAGTTTGCGGAGACTGGTAGTTAGAATTAGAGGGCGTGTTATCTGCAGAGGCATCTAGATTGTTCCACATACGGTAATCATCCTCTGTTGCCCAGACGGCATTGGCATCTGAAGCATTTGTAATCCAATTCTCAGGACCGGTTCCAGGAATCACGTGGACCACATTTCCCCCAGAGTCTCTACCGTAATCCATAGCAGAACCAGACGCCCACTTAGGGAAAGATAATAAAGATCAAGTCTTTGAAGGAAGAAAGAAAAACGCTTAACCAGTAATTAAGCACATGAAACCCGCAAACTCTAACTGCTTGAATTTGGAAGAAGATGAAGTGGTGACATGAAAGCTATAAGATCCGAGCAATGGGGGTAAGAGCGTGGAACAATTTACTTGATGTAGAGCTTTAAATGAAGGAAATTAAAGGCAGCGTATCTCTGAAGTTTGTTGATGAAAGGCCAACTCCAAATCAAGGAAGAAAATAAGAAATGAGCCTTTAATCAACCTATCAAGAAGAGATTGTAAAGGGTTTTACCTCAAAATTTTCAATTAACAACAAAATATTGCAACAGCAGCAGCAGCTACAAACTATGTACGAAACAAACCTGAATGATGGCAAATTATCGTAAAGCAGAATCAACGACTAAGATAAGGAGAGTGAAAAGTGTAGTACCGAGAGTCTAGAAGTGGAAAGCTAACAAGTAGACCCAAATGAAGATTTAGAGGTAGATTTGGCTGATATAGACAGAGATATTTATTGGTTTAGCGTAAGAACTGGTTGAATTGAATAAGTGATCTTTTGCCAAACCTTACAAATGGACTGTTGATGGTAAAAGAGGGGTGACATCTGCCATCACTGATCAATAAATTTAGGAGGAGAAGGTCCCCGGTCCCGGTGTCCATTTATCTTTTACCTTTACCTTTTTTGCTTGGCAAAAATTTTGTCTTTTTCCTGGAAAAGCCATTTTCTCTCGTTTTATCTTCACGGGGAAGATTATAATCCGAAAGACAGTGAGATGGTTTTTAGTAAATGTGTTAACGCTGCGTTTGGTTACAGACTCCAGTAACTGCAGACAGAACAGAACAGGACAGAACAGAACAGAAACTAGAGACAGGGTAGTGTTTGGTTGTGGTTGACAGAACAGAGAAAAATGTCTCTGTCTTGTGAACAGAATGTGTTTGGTTGCAGGGGACAGTAAACAAATATAAGGCAAATGACAGATATGCCCCTGGTCCTTAAATTGATTAAAAATATGTAATTCTAATATTTTTTTAATATGAATGGCTTGTATTAGTTAAATAATTAACTGAGAATAAGAATAACAATTTGAAATTAATCAGTAATAACATTAATAATAATTTGATTATTTTTTAAAAAACAAAAATAATAATAACCAAACATAAATAAGTGAAAAAATGTTTAAGAATAATAAATCTAAATAATAATAAATTGATAATAAAAAACAAACAATATGAATGATAACATGAATAAATTAATTAATAATAACAACATTAACTACAAAATTAATGTAGTCAATTTTCATAATAATAATAATAATAAATACAATAT
>JANIHY010000001.1:23354884-23367937 GCA_027479065.1 Erythroxylum brevipes
TTAATGAAAATTTAAACTTGTTGAATAAGTTTATTAATTGAAATTTAAAAAATGAAAAATAAAAAAATATATAGCGGATAACCCGCGGGTCTACCCATACCCGTTGGGCAAGGTATGAATTTTCAAAATCATTACTCGTTTCTATAAATTTATCCGCGAACCTGCACCCGTGTGACCCATATTCGTGAGACCCGTACCTATACTCAGACCACCCACTCGTTTGCCAGGTCTAGAGGCTGGAGGACTTGGTTACATTTGTAGATGATAATATACGTCTGTTTGTTCTGGTTTATAAGATAATTGAGATTGGAAAGGGCTCTCATAACTTCCTTTTCGCTTGATTTGAAGACTTCTTAATCATGATGTCTGAGGACTCTGTTATTACATATGATCACTAACATATAAATGATTCTGCAATAACATAGTTGTTCAACAGGGACCAGAATCTCTACACGTCTAGGGGATGTAAAAAGGCTTAAAGACACCCACTATCCACATTAGTTAGGTAACGTAAAAGAGACCAACTTTTGCTTTATATAAAATGCTTAAGGTGGGTCGACATTGAAATTCTTTAACCTTCTTTCTTTCATGTCTTAATTATTGGCAATTCCTTTCCTCTGAGTCCCATCCCTCACGGAACCTAAATCTTATTTTATTGGCTAACCATCAAACCTAAACACTCAAAGATAAGTTTTTTTTAAAGTGGCAACTACGTACCACCCTGAATCTTCCTTCTTTGTGCACAATTTGCTAATGCTATCTTGCTCGACCAAAAGAAAATCATCTTATTACCTTTTCTTTTATAGTTACCTAAGCTTTGCTTTTTCTGTATATGTGTGCTTTCTTTTGTGGCAAATATTTCCTTTACACGGTATAGTAACAAAATTGTAAAGTCCCTTAGTCAGGTGTACAGGACAAGAAACGAATGTTTGTCACTTGGGTGTCAAGGTTGTCCTTACTCCTCCTCTGTCGTCTAAGAAATTGCACACTAGGAATCCAGTGTCTCTAATGACTAAAGATGCTCTTGATATGTAGTCAAGCTGCACATGTAGTGTGGCTGTGGAAAGAACACTACAAAGTGTACAAACACTAACCTTAGTCTGATTTAAATGAAGAGTTTAGTGGATTAAGAGAAGGAAGGAAAATGCTAATGTTCATATGTACATATGCGATGTAGACTATGCATGCGGTGGGGTAACGACCTAAACTCCTAAAGCGTGTTCTTAAAGTGGCAAAGCCACTTTAGCTCCTTCACTGGCTATCGCTAATTCGGAATATTCTCACGTGTTAGATGCGTGAGGCTTTGCCCACCCCTTTGGAACAACTGTGTCATAGAACGAATCCATTAAATAGATTAGTTTAATTTGAAACAAATAGCGACTTACTAAATTTCTAGATGATAATATGATATGATGTTAAATCCATATCAATTCAGTCTTAATATGCTAAATGTGATAACAACAATATATATATATATAAAAGAAGCAGATCCAGTTGTCTCGTGTACATAATCTACCAGTAAAAGTTGACTCGTGTATAACCGTTTAGTACTTAGGGGCAATCGTTTTCATCAGAATGAATTGTCACTCTCACTTTTTGTCCTATACGTTAGATTCGGTTGTCTAAAGGCTGAAGAGTAGCCACTCCTAGGTGTTGCACGTAATCCATCATTTCCCTATGCTAGATAGACCCACTAGTTCTCCAAGTTGCAGAACTTCCCCCATTTGTGGGGAAGAATGGTATATGATATGAGCATGCCTGCTCAGACCACAGACCTGGTACTGAAAGAGGAGTAACGAAACATAAGCTCACACAAGACTGAAAATTGCCAATGGCCGGATGTGCTCCTCTGAGTCCAGTCTAGTGTTATAAACTTGACCTGGACTGTAATGCAGCGTGCAACAGTCTAGCTAGCATGCCACCCGTGACTCGACCCACCAATTCTTGTAATCGCAGTGACACGGTTTTGATTCAAAATGACTTCTTTTCGCTTTCTTCTAGCTACACACCGATTGTAGTTACATGGATAAATTTCTATCATCTAAAGTTTCAATTTTCGAAAGATTACGCTTAAAGAAGAATGAATTTGTCATATGTCTTTTCTCCAAATCCATTAAGATCATGCAATGTAATCCAACAAACCTGCCTATTCCCCTTCCGTTTAGAAAATGACAAAGTTCAGAGCAGATTCAAAGTAGAACTTGCTTGCCTCTGGTCTGATCCCTCGATGTTTGAAATATGTAACCGAATTTGGATGTTTTCCTGTTACTCTTGACTCAATAGTATTGTGAAAATCGATCGGATTTGAGTAGGTTCGCAGTTAAATAAGACTGAAAAAATAGTAATGAACATACAGATTTTACGAAAAAAAAAACTCTCAAATTAGGGTAAAATTACAGGCAAAGATAGAAGACGTTACTATTAAGAAAAATTGGAGAATTACAAGGAAAAACTAGGCCAAAAAATACACAGAAGATTTTTATTTTATTTTTCCTCTTTCTTTTCTCTCTCACTTCACTGTGTCTCTTGCATTGCTTATTTTTCTCTCTTCATCTAACGTCTCTCTTTTTTTTTGCTCTTTGTGATTTCTATTATCTTCATCACCTACCTATTTAAAGGCAAGACAACATATAGGATGGCTGGCCATTTGGGCAACTATCCTCTTAAATTTTTAAATTTGATACGCACCGTTTTTTATGCCTACTATATCCTTTTCTCTATCAACTTTGGTAGGTACCTGGTTCTGTCGGATTCTGGTCGAACTGTACGTTGCCGTTTGGATCCATGAGTCGGTTGCTTCACGTAAGAATTCCGGTATGAAGTTCCTGCAAAACAAAGAAAGGCACGTCGGGGGTTGTGTCTCGATTAGCCCCTCCGACGCTCAAGTCAGTCTTTTGATGAAAGTGAGATCGCTGTAAAAACAAGAGAGCTAGGTTTATGATCACGTACCTCTGTTATGGGATAATTATACCTTATATATGGTTTTGCAGCTAGGTTTAGGTCTTTACGCGTTTGCATGGGAGACTTCCTTCTATTGATGGGCCGAGGAGGGCATGGGCTGGATTTGGGCTTGGCCTAGGCATAAGACTGATCTTTGAAGAATGGACCGATCGGCCCACGGGTCGTTTTGACTGGATCCGGGCCCAATACGGTCGACCCGACCACTCACATCTTTAAAACTCGAGGTGCTCGAGAAAATTTAAAACTTGAGGAGCTCAAGAAAATATCACGACATTCTTGTTAACATTAGATTTTTTGACAAGCCGACTAAATTTTAAATTCTGATTTTCCTATCAATCCACAGTTTATGCTTCTTTAAAGAGAATTTATGATTATTCTTAACAAAAAAAATAGAACCTGCACATCATATATATTCCCCTTTCCAAGAAATTAAATCATGTTGTCTATAAAAACAAAAGAAAAAAACTGCAGTAACAAAAGTTAATACTCTACTCCACCTGTTAAAGTATATCTTATATATCTTCATTTTTTTCAATTGTTGCATAAAGCTGAACTTTCCAACTTATCTGCCCTTCTTTCTTTCTCTTGTTATTGCTTCATTTTTTTCAGAATGGGCAAGAAAGAAACATGTCATTGACTTAATGAGAAAAATGAAGCTATGCTAGAGCTTCTAAGGAAACCAACTCCTCTCTTGTTGAAGCAGATATGGATTTTATGTGTTTTCACCATTAATACTTAGTTTTCTTTTATGGCTCAAGATTTAAATTTTCTATATTTCTACTTCGTTTCTCCATCGTAATTATGAATACTTCCTTTTACAATTAGATTGTTTGATGCCACATTTTTCATTTGTAGTCGGAATGTTCAATTTCAGATAAAAGCCTGTCGTATTTCTTTTGTCTTTATCTTCAAGACTATATCAGTACTAAAGGGAATAGTTATTGCCATTAATGTTATGTTCTACCTAATCACAGGAGATATTTTGCAATGACGTTTATGATGGACGATTTTTGGGAGTTAAAGGTGATAACGTGAAGAAGGCTGCAAAGAGTTTAGGGGTTGCGTTTCTTTGAGAGACAACATAGTGATTGGTATTGTAACAACAACCTCCAATATCATATGATTACTACCACCAGATTTTGTAGATAAGTTTTTTCTTATACTTTTTCTGCTACTTCTCAATCTTCTCTTTTTCATAATCATTCGTTTTCCTTTTCGTTCCATTAGCACGAGTTCGAAATAAAGAACAAACGTTATCTCAGAATCTATCAATCGCTGTATTTTTTGGTTACTTTTTGTTTTCTGATTCTTGTTTGGAATATTAAAAAACTTTATGGCAGATGAATTTTCTGTTAAGCTTATAGAAGAATCACCTATGTAGCCAGCCATGATGCAGAATCAATACCTGTTTTGGTTACTTTCAACTCCGCCATTTCCCAATTATATCACTTTCTGCATTTTTTGAAACTGAAGGAAAATAGTCGATAGGATTCTTTTTGTATATTTTCTCAAGATTCCAACTTTGCATCTATTATGTATATACTTCTTTAAAGGCTTTACTATTCTTTTATTTTCATTGGTTATAGATTTTTTGCATTCATAGAAGTTGTTGGTGACTTTATCAACTTTTAGATCCTACCTCCATTTCCATTTCTGTTTTGCTTCTTAATTCATTATGTAAAAATTCAATCTTTCATTTCATTTTCTATACGCTTCCTCACGTTTACTTTGGAGGTGACCGTTTTAACCATAGAAGAAATGACAAACAATTTGTACTCCTCTTCGATGCAAGTATGTCCATTTCTTCCAAAATTTCATTAATAACTTATAAAGTTTAAGGACATATAACACTTTTTGCTCCGGTAAAAATGCATGAGCTTAAACTTAAAGCTTAATAACCTATGCAATGTCGGAACCGCCTCTTGATGTCATGTGAGTCTTCATTGTTCCATTATTATTCTAGAAAGACTTAATATATTTTTTTATTGTTGGATTTTTATGGTTTTTATGATACTTTTCTTACAAAATTTTGTACTATGCTAATTTACGAAAACCTTTGCGTAACAACCCGTTAATATTATCCATGCAAATTCTATTTAACACATTCTAGTTCATCTGCGTATTATCTTTTTGCAAATCTCACTGCACATTTATACAGTGAACACCTGCTGGTAATAATACAAATGCAAGCTTAACAAAAGATTGTTCAAAACCCGGTTCTTGGCCCAAAAAACTGCTTCTTTATGCTTTATTTGACCCGACTCGATCCGGTCCACTTCCATTATTCTTATATTTTGGTCTCTCCCTCCTCCGCTTCAAAGATCCAATTAGGGTTACAAATTCAATTTGAGCTTATTCCCTCTTCCCCACCCGCCTCGAAAACTCGAATCAAAGATGGGCAAAAGGAAGCCGAAGGAAGTGGACAATGTAACCACTTCTAATGGCGAGACTGTTTCCTCGTCAGACGTTTTCAAATCCCTCTTCGGCGACGTTGAGCGAAGCGTGGCGGTTCCATCCATCTTCTCCAATGATAATCCGTTTAAGAGAAAACCAGAAGAATCAAAATTAGGATCTGGGTTTATGGAGTCCGAGGAGAACTCATTTGGTGATTTGGAAAAGAGGAAGAGGAAAAAGGGGGAAATGCCCCTTATTGATCTAGGAGAATCGGTGGATACTCCTTTGGTTGTTAGAAAAGCAAAAAATTTGAAGACCCAAATCCAAAGATTGGGTAATGAATCTAATGAGACCTCTAATCATGTTGAGAAAGGAAATTCCGAGTTGGATATTGATCGAAGAGGAGAAAAAAGCCTAGATAAGGATGGGAGCAATAAGAAGAGAAATAAGAGGAAAAGGGATGAGGTGGAGAGAGAGTACGAGATTAAAAAGTACGGTGAAGCGCCAGAAAATGTTGAGAATCAGGTTGTTGTTGGGCAGAAGCGGAAGAAAGTCGATAATGATGCAGATGTTTTGATTTCGAAGGAGGCGGAAGGTTTTGATGATGAAAGTAAGTTGTTGAGGACTGTGTTTGTTGGAAACTTGCCTTTGAAGGTGAAGAAGAAAGTGCTAACAAGGGAATTTAGCCAGTTTGGAGAGATTGAGTCCGTGAGGATTCGTTCTGTGCCTATTTTAGATGTATGTCTTGTTGTACTTTGTTGTCTGGTTCAGATGTCAAAAAGTTGCCATTCTTTGTAACTAATGTTGGTGATGACTTGTGATGTTTTGGTTATTGTCTACATGTGTTGTGCAGACGAAAGTACCCAGAAAGGGAGCAATAATGCAGAAGAAAATTAATGATGCTGTTGACAGGTTTGTTAATAATTAGATTGTTGATGACTGGTTACTTTTTTGTTGATTTTCATGATGTACAGCCTTGCTGAGTCTTGTGTATGTAATGATTACCACTGGTTAACATACTAGTTTAAATGGTTATTTACTGGTGAGTACTGATTAGTTTTTAGTGTGTTGTAATGACATTCACTTGTGGTTGCATGTTAAATTCTAAGCAGCAACCTTGAATTAAGTTCTAGGCTTTTTTTATGATATTCACTTGTGGTCGAATGTGAAGTCCTAACAGGCAATCTTTAATCAAAGTTCTTGTCTGTTGTTATGATATTCACTCGCAGTTGAATGTTAAATTCTAAACAGGTAGCCTTGATTAAGATCTTGACTCTTTTTGATATTCACTTGCAATTGAATAATACGTTCTTCTAACCATATACAAATGTTTCATAATTCATACACACCAAAGAAAAGTTTTAGCGACAACAAAGATGGTCCATTTTAAACTGTTGACTAAATCTACTTATCGTGCTGCTGCTATCCATTTCCTTATAGAGGGGAAAACAATTTTTTGGCTATCAAGTACCAATTGGAAGTTTATGAATATCATTTAGGTTATAACCTGCAACCATTCTAGCAAAGTCTAGATTAAAATACTATAACAAAAATGCCTCTTTATTTTTGAATTAGAGTAAAAACGAAGAAAGATTTGGATTCTAATTTGTGTGATTGTTGAATGGCACTGTTGAACAATGAGGGTTTTTTTTTTTTTTTTGCTGTGTCTAGGTTATTTAGCTCATCCCTCGTGAAAGTTTAAGCTTGTTTGACAGAATTTACAAATAATGATCGTATTTCTGGTACATGGTTGGTGATGATAATGGTTTGATTATCTAACAACAAAAACCATGTATTGCAGTGTCCATGCGTACATTGTTTTCGGAACAGAGCAATCTGCTGAGGCTTCTCTAGCCCATAATATGACTGTGGTATGTATTTTGAGAAGTTTGTTGTTTTATGTTAATGAATTGTTTTTGTTCTTCTCAACCAACGCCGCCCCACCACTCCTTTACTTCAGTTCACCTTCTCCTGAATTATCGTGAATATAGTTTGCAGGAAACCACATCCGTGTTGACAGAGCCTGCCCACCACGTAAGAAGATGAAGGGGGAAAATGCTCTGGTTTACGATAACAAGAGGACTGTTTTTGTTGGTAACCTCCCATTTGATGTAAAGGTAATTAGCTTTCCATGGTTTTCCCGTTTGCAAACATTTCAATTGCATCTGTTCTAGGCTCTACTATCATCTACCTCTGTCCTTGACAAGCCATCATATTCTTTAACCTGTAGGATGAAGAGATATATCAGCTATTTTCTGGCATCAAAGGCATTGAGTCCAGCATTGAAGCCATTCGGGTCATTAGACATCCTCATATGGGCTTGGGAAAGGGCATCGCTTATGTACTATTTAAGACAAGGGTATGATAATTGTCCTTTTGCGCAGTTCTTGGTGATATTGGCTATAAAAATCTTATCCTACAACATGTAAGAGACTTGCAGATAATTAACTTCGAATATGGCAGCTATTATTTGTTGCCACATGATTCTTTTTCTCTCTTTTATTGCTTTTTCTCTTTCCAATTTATTTTATATATGACGTTGAAGGAAACTTGATAGTTGCTCTTCGTCTGCACATTTATGAAGGGACGTGGTTGGTAATGGTCACAGGGTAATTGAAGTTTTACTACTTTGTTCTTTCCATTAACTAATCTCTTCTGGTGGGTACACATTTGTTTACTACTGTACATATGTTAATTAAGCTGCATTTATTAGGAGATGTTGATATTGAATTATCAGCTTGCAGTTATTATGTATGGCCTTTTAATGATGCTTCCTCTTGGATTTCTATTTGGTTGATGTTATCTACTTTATATATCTAACCTGTTCGTGCTTGTTGGTGTGACAAGCAGGAGGCTGCAAATTTTGTCGTTAGAAAAAGAAACTTGAAGCTGCGAGATAGAGAGCTGAGGCTTTCTCATACAAAGCAGGTTTATACTCCATCCAACAGAAGGAACTCATTCCCTGCTGATCAAGATGGTTCGCCAACTAAGAAGTTGGCAGTTGTTTCAAAGATTCCTGACATTAAAAGTCTGCCGAATCATCACAAGTCTACTTTGGCTTACCAAGGCTTGCGTGCCAGCAAATCTGGTGTCCAAAAGAAAGTCCATTCAACACGCAACAGAGCAGTGAAGGTGAATACCAGGACACCAAATGGGGAGAAGAAACGTGAGGGGAAGAGACCAGCTGTTGCAGCTCGAAAAGCAAAAGCACTCAATGAAGTGGGTGCCTCAACCCAGGTAGGAAAGAAGCGGAAACAGGACAGCCGGACACCAGATAGTTTCGGGCGGATGAAGAAAGCTAAGAAATTTAGGTAGACACACTGGAGAAATGCAGCCTTGGAAAGAAAAATGCTTTATATTGAGACAGCAAACGCAACTTGAATTGTAAGTTCTCGACTTCAACCTAATGATGGTAGTCCGGAACCTGCCACTCAACCCCTGTACCAGTACACTTTGTTATTTGTTGATAAAAGAAGAATGTTGGTTTGTTCATATGTGAAAGTGAAACAGAGCATAACAGAACAAGGCCCCAAATGCTATAGTTACTGTTGGCAGAATTTCGGACATGAATTCCTGGCTCAAGTTTATGGTAAATACTAAATAGACATACCAGGAAGTTTAACCACTTTCTCACAATTTTAGGCAACCTGAATATAGTTTCAGAGAACTTACGCTTTGGTTAAATTTTAGAAATTTCCATATGATGATAATTAATAAGATTGCTATATAGTATTTTGTAAATTTACTAAATTATTAATATAATAGTAAAATTCAAATATGTTTGTTGATTCATTGTTGTTCAATGAGAATTTATACATGCATAACTAAATTAAAGATTTGCATGCAAAGTAATTGGAAGCAAACCTATAATGTTTTGTAAAATTGTTTAAATAAGTAGAAATCTATTCATAATATTATAAAAAGTATTAATTTTAGATTAGAAGATTTTTTGAAAAAAACTATGATTTTGTATAAAGTAAACAAGATTTTTAATTTCAAAATCATGGTTTTTAGGGAGACGTTTTTCCAAAATCATGGTCTCAAAATTAATCAAATACTTCAATAATTGCTTTTTGTGCAAATCCACGAGTGGACCCTATATGAAGAAAAGAATATTTAAAGACAGGTTTCCTTGGCCCTGAATAATATAGTAATTCTGAAAAATTAAATTTAGTAGTTTCCTCAAATGAAAGTATAAACAAAGAATGTGAAAATGTTTTAAGAGAACTCATTCCGTTAGAATTGATGTCTGAAACGATTTATATTATCTCCCAAAGTAGTAACAGAACATCGAAACTACACATGAAACAGAGTTGGGGGAAAATTTGGATGGTCTTAAAAGTGAGGCTTCAATTTAATACAGTAATAATAACAAACATTTCATGTCTTCCAAACACTTTTACTATTGTTGAAACTGAAATTACACAGGAGTCATCACCCCCAACCTACTATCCAAATAGATCCCAACACTAACTATATATCCACCGCCAAGAACCATTTCCCAGATCACCATCAGCTTGCATTATCTACAGCATCAGCAGTAAACAGACGAGTCAGAGAGCAATATACCTTCCTCACTTGATGCTAATCTGTAAAGAACTTATCCATTGTTGCAGCCGGATGCTGTGACGGAGATTAAAGGCCAATGTACAACCACCGTGTTCTTCCATGATAGCCACTATGATTTAGTCTTGCTCATCAGTGTTGGTGTAACACTCACAATCCCAATGAGAAAGAGTGTAGCAATTGAGTTGAAGTCATAAAGATCCTTTACTGATTGCAGTTCTCCAAGGGCTATCCCAGCCTGCATAATGAAAAGACAACAATTGTATACGGATTTAAGTTCATTCACGTCATTTGGCACACATTTTTCAGGTACCAGAACTTACAAATCAAGTTCCCAGCCAATTACAGGTTTTATGTCAATTAGCGGCAGCTCCAGACATAAACTTAATCCATTGTAGAACTAGCTACCACTTAAGACTAAGGAAGCCAAAAATGCTACACTGAATTGCATATGAACAAACAGATTTATTGCCAGTCATTCTCATCATGTTAAGACTTCAGAACTCTCCTGCAACCTCTAGAAACAATATGAACTTCTTTCAGTCTTCTATCTACTTAACACCTTAATCCGGTCTTGGGCATGCATACCATCAGTAATATAAAATCTCATTATTATGAAAAGCATCAAGTCTTGGTATAAGATACCTTAACGGTGACATAAGCAGCTGGAATGAGCCCAATAAAGGTCGCCAGAAAGAATATATGATAAGGCACGTCAACTATTGGTGAAGCAAAATTTATGAATGTATTGGGTAAACTTGGGGTTAGTCTCAAGAAAAGCATATAGTTCAGCAATCGCTCTCTTCTCCTGGCCACCTGAGAGTTAACATTAAACTATTAATAGCAGCATGCTGACTAGTACTAGTAAATATGGTAAGGGGAAGGACTTCAAATTCACCTGTGCTTGGAAGAAACTCAATTTATCTGGCCAAAGAGAGACAAGAAGGGGCCGTCCAATCACTTTAGATAGGAAATAGCAAGAAGAAGCCCCAGCGGTGGCAGTGAACACTACCAATGCTACACCTTTAAACACTCCAAAAAGTGCTCCAGCAAGAAGTGACATAAAAACAGTCCCTGGAATCATAAAAGTCTGCATGAATATGTAGACCACACAATATCCCACCAAGACTTGAGCAGTGTAGTCACTCGTGTAGCTCTCTAGGTGATCTCTACAATAAAAGTACCATACGTTACACATTTTCAACATAGGATGGGGATGCAAAATTATGGAATTTGCACAAGTGGGATCAACATGCTAAAGAAAGTTATTGCAAAATATCACCAATATTTCAAACTCAGTAATGAGTTATTAATATGCATCATAGACCATTCACTCAATTAGAAGATGCAATTCCAGATTATGTACAGCACCATCCAAATGCTCATCAATCAAACTCCCAATTAACCAAATCTATCAGCATGGTTCAAGGCAATTTAAAAAAAAAA
The DNA here is from genome assembly GCA_027479065.1 of Erythroxylum brevipes. NCBI lineage: Eukaryota > Viridiplantae > Streptophyta > Magnoliopsida > Malpighiales > Erythroxylaceae > Erythroxylum > Erythroxylum brevipes. The sequence goes on from JANIHY010000001.1 coordinate 23,366,252, forward strand.
TTGTTACAGAAAGGATGCTAGTGCTATTCTTGAGTGTCTTAATAAGTTCCATTGCTTATATTGTCTGCACTCCAACTGGACAAAGATTGCTGGTATTCCCTCAACCATTCACCTAAATGTCCTTCAGCCAGAGAACTCATGAAGCAGACTTATGCCTCCAATCAGCTCATAACAAATCAAGGTTCGCAAACAAGAGCCTTAGTCTTATAAGCATGCCACCAGTGTGAGCCATTATGATGCATTCTCCATTTTGACATCATCAAGCATTGTCTTCATAATTTTAAAAAAAATGAAAAGTTCTGACCCAATTGTCTAGGTGACTAAGATTCACCACTCCACTTGGCAAATCATGTCAAAACTTGACAAACAAGATCCAAAGTTGCATCTCACTGTATCAAGTTCCCAAATTAATAAACATAAAACAGTTATTCAGTCTATGGTTTCAAGAAACATCCTTTGAGGCAGTAGCAAGCTTTCCCACAATATGAAGGCGATAGCATTTCAACCAAAGCAACATGCAGAGCATTTGAATACTGTAATTTACAGCTCTTGCTAAGTTGAAATTGGAATCACAATCATGTGTCCTATTTAAATGACATGCCCAGACAAGACGCTAACACCAACTAATTGATGTTCTGCGTTCAGATGAAACCCCTAATTCTCAAATCCGCAAAACAAAAATGGGAAGAATTTGTTCTACAGGACATGTTTTTGCTTTCCTGAAAGAAGGCAACATTTGCCTTAAAAAGCATCGAAATCTCCCATTCAGACCTCACTAAATTCAATGCATAACGAACCCATTCTAAGCTAACATCAATCAACATAAAAAACCCACCAAAACGCATCTCTTTATCCCCTTCACCTCAAAAGTCCAGACCTTTTTCAACAAAACATATTTACAGAAAACAAAAGTACCCAAAAGGCAAAGAACAAACCTGAGGATTTGAAGATCTTCAAGGTTACGAGGGAGCTTTAGGAAGGTGTAATCAGACGCAGGCAAAGTGAGGTAAACACCCAAAAGGCCCAGAACAAATCCCAAGATCACGATGGAAGCCACGGTAACCTCCCAAAAGCTCAAAGGAAACTCAGATCCCACCTTCCCATTTACATTTACATTCACGTTCACTTCAACTTCTCTTTCCCCCATTATTATAACAATGATTGTTACTATGGTAGTAATAATTGCCTTCTCTTTTCTCCCTGCTTTTCCTTCTCCTTTGAGAGAGAGAGAAAAAGAGAGGCAAAGCCTGAGCTTCTTTGCTTTTGAGATCGGGACACTCTGTCTTTTGCCTTCTTGTCCATTTTATATACAAAATATTTTATATTATATTTAAGAATTCAGAATTAGAAAGTCCAACTATACAATTTCACCGAAGCAACATAATCTTCAAACTGAAGAATCGTGTTCCAGAAACAAGAACACATGAAAGACGTGTGTAATAATACGTCGCATTGCTTGTAGGAACAGATAAGTGTCCAGCTCCAGCTCCAGAGTCCAGCCACCAAAGGACAAAAAGGCCCGACACAGGTGTGAAGGCTTGTGGGCCTTGTGGCTGGCCCTCTTGCTCTTGCATTTGCAGGTGTCCCCTATTTTGTCATTTCTCTTGCTACCAATTTTTTAATTTAATTATAAAATGGTTAAAAATTAAATAAAATTAAAAATTATAAAATATAATGGAAAAATAT